>VTON01000145.1:0-292557 GCA_009617725.1 Hydropsyche tenuis | reverse complement strand
GCCAGGCTTTCATTAGGCACGTACCGTACGACAGGACGATCGCACGTTGATATAATTTTCCCCGTTTTCTTTTTTTCATTAGCTAATTGAAACGGCGCACTGAGTAAGCACATTGTCTGGGCGCGGCCCGCTGTTTATACGAAGCGTTATAATATTGAGCGCGACCAGCGGACGACACGAAATGTTGACCGCGAGGAAAAAGGGTGACGATGGCCACTTTCAGCAGGCTATTGATCTGGGTGGATGGGCTGTCCGTTGTATTTTTGGGGGTTTTGGAGGTTTTGAAGGTCGGAGTTTGGGCCGGGTTGGGCCTTTGGGAGGTGTGTTTTGGCGTTCCGGGCGAAGGTGATGGAGCGATTGATTGGGTGGTTGTTTGGGTGTGGATTGTTTTTTGGGGTTTTAGAAGTCGTATCTTTGTTGAATTTGGGGAAATGGGGTTTTTTTTAGTAATAATTTGAATGGAGATGGCTTAATTTTCAATGAGTTTTAAAGTATTTTTTGGGAGAGAATATGTCAGAATTTTTGATTGTTCATAATTTAATTTCGAAAACTTTTTTGGAATGATTGAAAATGAGATTATTTTAATAAAGTTTTGGATATCTCTTGTCATTTAATTTTAAGAAATTTATTAATTTATATATTAGACTTAAAATAATAATTTATTATTAATTTATATAGCTTTGAGCTGTTACTTTGAATTTTTGATAAATTCAATTAAAAAATAATAGCCCTTACTATGAGGATTTTAAAATCGCCGAAATTCTTCTCATTAATTCTCATTTAACAATAAACATCTCGAACTAAATCATTATAATGATAAAGAAGAGAAATTTCCATTTTCAAAATATATAAGATTTAGTTCAAAATAATTGGGTTAAGTTAAAGCTTCTATTAAAATTAATAAAATATGAATTCCAAAAATTGTAGCTAAACAATGCTGTCATTAACTAGTCAAATTTCTGTCAATTAAAACGAAATTGTATATGCACAAATATCGCACACTAATTAAGACCATTCCCACAATTAGAAATATAAATGATTTTTTAAAATATACACACCCACGCGTAATCTAATATTCCATTTCAATTAGTCGACAATGTGTGCACAGGAAAAAAATTCAATTTTCGCACATCCGACGCGAGTGAATCGCGGAAAAATTTTCTGAGAAAATCGCTTTCGCTTTTTCCAACCTTCACCATTGAGAAAATTAGATTTTTCATTACAAAACGCCCAACTCTAAAATATATTACTGCGATTATTGTAGGCCATTTGTGCTATCTTAAGTGCAATAAAATTTCGAATGAAAACAGCTGCAGTTCATCGTAATAATTGCGTACAATTTTGTCAAACAAATGTATTATATAATATTTTGTAGAATTTCCTGAATTCGCATATAATTTTTTTATTGGAAAACGTATTAAAAAATTGAAAAAATATGAGTATCCTTTAAATCTATATATAGCTCTTAAATATTTTACTGTAATATTCGATGAGTTGCATTCTCCTGATTTTCGTAATATTCTACCACTATGGTTGCAATAATTTCATTAAGTGCAGAGGAGTTTCGCATTTCCTCAAAACTGCTCCAACTCTATTGTCGTTTTAAACTTTCGCTTTGCAGGACTCGTGTGTCTGTTGAAACTTTTGAAACTGTCAGCGCATCGAACGCTGAACAAATTTTCCTGCTACAAAGCACTAAAACCAAATTGAAAATGACGTGAGGCGTCTTTAATGCATTCAAAATTAATTAAATTAAATGATCATAAAGATTAATTAATTATTGTAAATAATTTGCGAACAATATCATGTTTGGTTTTTTCCTGTGAAAAAATCGTCTTGTGTCGTGTCGAATGAAACTTGATTTAAGTATAGTACAAAATTATTTTATGCATGCATCGTAAAAATTAGGAATTTCTAATTTGCATAAAGCGGTTCACATCATTAATTAATCACAGCAAAAAGATGCTTATCATGCTACTTTGTAGATTACTGTTTTTTTTATAAAAACGACAATGCATTCTTAATTGACTAACGGATGAATAAATTTTAACTAAATAGATATGTTATCCTTTTTAAACTTATTTTTTTCATTATTTCAAAAAAAAACTTTTTAAACATCCGTCACCCGCATATAACATAATAACACATCAAAATATTACAGAAAACGAAAGAATTTCGATTCCCCATTTTCCCACAGACGTCTTTTGTGAATAGCATTTCTAGAGAAGCAGCAAAAAGTACGAAACAGGAATAAATCCGAGTGGCTTAGAAACAAGCATCCCTAATGGGCTTGTTTACGTTTGCCAGCCGCGCACGCATAAGCCGTATTGAATAAATGAATAGCGCTCTAAGGGAAGCTCGTTTCCAGTCTTGCCTTTTTTTTGGGACAAACCCCGAGTTTTCGATCATCTGCAAAACTGAATTGTACGTATCTGTTACGGAAAACGTTGCACCATGGAAAGATTTTTGCTAAAAGTGCGCGAAATAGTGGAAAAGTTGAATGAGAAAACTCTAGAAAGGGGTGACGGATACATTGTCAACTTCACACATTGCGGAACTGTATATAAATGCATCACTCTGAAAGTTCTGAAGCCATAAATTCTAAAAACACATTACATACGAAAAACTTGTGTTACATTAGATTTTGACCAACTTTATTTTTCATAATAGACTTGATGAAGTTCGTATACTAAAGAAAAATATTTTTTCAATACAAAATGATCTATCTATACAAACTAAATTTTCATGATGCATTATTTATTTTTATGATGAAAACAAAAAAATTGTCATTATTTGTAACAAAAATTAATATACAATAATAAATAATGTTATGTTTCAATTCACATAAACGAAAGTCATAATTCACCATTCCGTGAGTACAACACAAATTGACACCGAAGCACACCACTTTATTCAAATTTAAATATGAGCTTCGCAAAGTTTTCCGATAAAGATGAGCGTTTGTTTTTTGATATCGCATTGGTGGGTGGCATCACATGTTTTTGACTTGAAATTTATGCGCATTTTTAATACGGCGTGGCTTCACATTTAGTTGCCGCAGACCCGATAATGCACCTTATGCATCAGAGTGCTGAAAGTCATATGTCACCACGCTTGCACCTCATATGTGGAATAAAATTTATGAATGCAGAGAAAAATTCTTGCCGCTGGAATTCACCTTTGACTCCAGTTTTCCCATGGCGTATGATAAATTGTGAAAATTTTTCATTTTCGTTTAATTTTTTTCACATACATATATTCATATGTATAATATTTATATTTTGTTTCAGATTTTCGATATATTCTTTATAAAATTAAATTTGTTTTTCATGATAATTTTAGTTAAACAAACTGTTTTTTTTTAATATATTGAAATGATACTATAAAATTGTTCAAGAATGTTTGTAAAATAAGGAATTAAAAAATTTTCAAGCTTTCACAATCCATTTTGTACATACTATTCATATCGTACACAATAAGTTTTCATTCACATAATATTTTCCCGAGTTTCGAATCTGAAAATTCAATATATTTGTTATTATATTTATTGAAATATAATTTTATTATTCAAACAAATATATTTTCGTTTATACTCTGTATTATGAACGCGAAAGTTTTCTGTTCGCCGATATAACATCGTTTGATATTTTTCTCACGCGACAGAATCGGAGATAGTTAGAAATTTTCATGTGACGTCCACTCAAGAATAAGAAATTCCTATATATAGAAAATATTAACGGAATTCTCGAAAGGAGTATATCAAATTTAATGCGATGTGAAAGGATAAAGCGCGCCAAGAATTTCTTCGAAAAGTATAAAACTTGACCGAAAACCAATATCTGCGAGCGCGCGAACTTAAAAATTGGATATCAGTTTTTCCGTTCGTCCAAAAGTTGAGCGTCGAAAGTTTTTCACACGTTTCCACCTAGTTAGTCTCATATTGTCCGAGTTTCCACACGCCAGTGGAACTACATAATTTATAAGTGTAGTTCTGGACGTCCATCCCATCCTCTACGACTTTGTGTAGCTCCAATAACTTTAAAGTTTAGTTTCCACGTCGCGAATGTATTCAACACTTATTTTTCGATTCTTTGTAAGAATGTTTAGGAGAACTGAAGCGGCTGGCTGTCTGGTCTCATCGTTAAATCCTCTTCAGCGAGAAATATTTTCACTTGAAAATATCCTCGCGGGAAAATTTCGCTCGATACAAGTCATATTTTCAAGCAGCACAGACGACTCGAACAAAGAGCAACTGGAAGGCTTTCATGTTTAATTTAATGTGCGTGGATGGTTCATAGTGTAATCGTCAAGTTTTATACACTTTCAATAAATAAGAAGTTTGAACGAAAATTAATCTCATAATTGATTGTAATAAAATATAACTTATTTGTACGAATTACTGTGAGAAAATACGGGTCCAATATTTAAATTTCATTATAAATAGCATTGATGTACAGGGTCTTCCCCGGGACTTTGATAACTTCTAACCGGATTTAAAGTGACTTAGAGTCATGATAGAGAAATAAGAGTGATACCACTCCGAATAAAATCGGCTACAATTTATTTTTCATTTTTTACCCCTCCCCCCTCAAATTTTACCTCCCCCCCCTCTTCCATCGTCGAATGGGTAAAAAAAATTTTTTTTGAACTGTACGAGTTAAAGGACGGAAGTACGCTATTCGACGATGGAAGAGGAGAGGGGGAGAGGTAAAATTTGAGGGGGGGGGTAAAAATTAAAAATAAATTTTAGACGATTTCATTCGGAATGGTATCATTTTCACTTCTCTATCATGACTCTAAGTCACTTTAAATCTGATTAGAAGTTATCAAAGTCCCGGGGAAGACTCTGTATAATATAATATACATACATATATCAAAAGCTGGCTAAAAAGTATTTATGTGTTTTATGAAATGGTGCGAAATCCATTAACGCAAACTCAATTTTATTTCAGTTCAATTCGCAATTCAAATGTATTTTTTTATTAATGTACATAAAATTTGATTCAAATTGAAGTTTTTTATATTTTTTTAAAGGAAACGTGGAATCGCTCTAGCGTAAAAATGGTAAAATTGTGTACACCACTTCGAGGAGGCTTTTATCAGAGGAGTTGCTGAGCTTTGCGGATCTACGGAATTCCTGTCTCCCCATTCAATAAAACCGACATAATAAACTTTGATTGGAATTTTTCGTCTTGTTTCCTTCCACTGGTTTCCACTTTCGTTTCGTTTCGACCCTTTTTTTTATTTTTTTCCTCCCGCTTTGATTCCGCCTTTGAGAGAACTTTAAAAGCTGCCACTTCGAAGTAAGTTCACAATGATCGCCCCAAAAATAATCTCAAGCTAGCATTATTGACTTTTTCGTATGACAAATTATTATATAAAATTTTATTTTTAGAATAAAGTTTTCAAATTTTAATAGGAGAAATTATAATTTCTGTTTCTTCACTACTAAAACCATAAATAGTATTAAGTAAGATTATAAAAAAATAAGTAAGTTTATATATTAAAAAATCTTTTTCTGTGATGAAAATGAGAATCACTAAAACACATATATTCTTTTATAAACTTTCGTGGAAAAACTTTTTAATTTATTTGAAAGTCTACAAAGGGAATTTAACGCCTTTGATAACGAAGCTGAAAACTGGCCGCTATCTCCTGCACCATAATACGTGGAAACACTGAAAAAAGATAGACAAAAATCTAAATAAAGGCAGTATTTCGTTTGCACAAAATGAACAGAGTGCAAAGCCATTTCAACAGCCAATAAAAAAGATTTGCCTTTTCAAAGTGCTTTAATTAAACACATCTCTCGAAATATTTTTAAATTCGTAGATCGTGGAAATATAAAATGATTCATGTCCCTCTATGAATTCATAGCAACACAAGTCAAAGGACACGTTCAAAAATATTTTATAGAGAGTATTTTAGATTTTTAAATTTTTTATAAAAGCAAAATAATGTACGTAGACTTTTGTATAATATAATATAGTACTTCGGCCGTGTGAAAATTTCACATTATGAACGTATGAATTATTTTAAAAGCTCGAGCTTTTTAATAAAAACGATTCAATGTCATTCCAAAGCTGTTATTCGTATTTTAAGTGGTACATTACACACCCTTTAGAAATCTATAGGTCTTTTACGGAAAGTGACACATTGGCAATTCATCAAGTTAGATTGATTCGTTCTACGGCTGAAGAACGCAACTGATAGGCCATATATCCTACGAAGATGAATCGAACATGTATACAATATGAATTGAAAATATTAAAAAAAAGTATCGCCAATATATTTTATCAAACCCATTCGTACCAAAGCGATTTCGAAAACATTAAAAAAATCTAATAATTCACCGCTGAAGTAATACGTCGCACTACGTACGGAAAAAAATAACACGCCTCCTTTCCATTATGGCGAAAATTTGTATAATTTAATATGAATTATACGGCAAAGCCTCCGCGATCAATTACCAGCAACCCTAGTCCCCCGTTCGTTTCAATATTGAGTTCGGTAACTCGAAATTGCCATATTTCTGTTCGTAATAAAAAGAGGTGTCATATACTTTTTTTCATAAAAGTTTCGTCGTGGGGCACTCATCAATCATCGGAAACGTCTAGCGAGGAATTTTGAGGCTTATGGCTAAAAGACTAACGAATACACCCTCGCTAACGATAACCCTGCACCGATGTGAAGGCTCATTTTATGCGAAAATTTGGACATGTTTTACGCGAGGAACGCATAAATATCACGTTCGTATAATCATCTGCTTTAGTGTAAAATGATGTTATTATATTGTGTGATAAACTTGTTTTTTTTTATGATAGAAATTTATATGAAATGAGGATAATTTAAGTTAAATTTAAATATTACGTCATGTTTTAGTAAGTTAAATTTTATAAATTCCAATAATATAATATATAAAATTCTCAATATTATCAATGTGATTTAATATTTATTTAAAAATTCAACTGAGAAATTAATGTGAAAATCTGAAATGCTTTGAATTTCTGTAATATTATATTTCACTAGAGTTTCGAAAATAATTGTACTTAAAAATGTTTAAATTTTTGATTTATTAATTTGGCTATATCACTGAAACATCTTCATCTATTTGAAGATATTAAAATTTTAAACGTTTGAAAGTAAAACAATATTTAAATGAATCAAAATGAAACTTTTACCAACAGATGTCACACAATAAAATAAAATAAATAAATAAATTTGGGAATAGAAAATTATTTTCAGTAATTATATTATTTCTACAATTCTTCTTACTTTTATATACACTAGGTTCTCTTTTTATGCGACTTTTTTTATGCGAATTCAGAGTTATGCGGTTTTTTTTAAATACAATATTTTTTTTATGGACTATATGAACGTACAAATGTATGTAAAATGTAATAACTTAACTAAGAGTACATTGTTAATAGAAATACATTTTTTTTATGCGATTTTAGGTATATTTTATATTGCAGTTTCACTTTTTCTATGTAAAATCATATATTTTTTTATGCGATTTTTTTATGCGGAACGGAACGCATCTACCGCATAAAAAGAGAACCCAGTGTACTAACATGTATTCTTAGGATTAATGTATAAAAATGTTTTCGATCCAATATACAAAGGTAAACCATCTATGTACAAACAAACAAAGTTTTGCTTAATTTTCCATTTTGATTCTCGCATTTTCATCACATGTTACCAACAATTATTAAGAATATCATACATTTATCCCATAAAATATATAATAGTGCAATTTCCAGATCTCGTTAAATAATATAAAATTATGTTATTATCATTGAAAAACTAATTTATTTTATAGGAAAAAAATATGGCTTTCGTTCAATTTTTCAAAAATCTAGAATACAAGTTAACTCCACGAATCATTATTTTTTTTATAATTTTAATTTTGCTTATTCACATTAAATATAATGATATGTGTATGTTTCCTAAATAATTATTTTTTATAAATACTACTGTGATAACGTTATTCGCGGATTTATCTAAAAATAACATTTCATTAATATTAAACATCATTAACTTCACTCATTTTAAAAAGTTTATTCTTCTTAATTTTTTTACAGCCTTTTTATTTGTGAGCATAGCCTTGCATCATTTTTCACAAATATCAGTTCTAAAAACAGACAGAAATCCTTAAATAATGTTGTTACATAATAATAGATTTTTATATAATAATAGATTTTTGTTATATGCTAAATTTATTGTTCATAGTTGTTTACTTCTGGATTCTATATTTACAACTTGATATTAATTTTTAAACCTCTAATATTATTCTAAAGAAAATTGAAAATATCAATTAAACTAAAATAATATGCTATTTTCAAAGTACCGGTTATATGTAAATGTGCGAATTTTGTCACAAAATCAAAAGTAAGCGTATCACTTAAAATTTAATCAATTAATTTAATGCCAAACCGGCAAAAATATCTTTATTGTTTTCTCTCTCGGTAATTAATTAATGGCTCTATCATCATGAAATTTTTGTAAGCATTAGTCAAAATTTATTTAAAAAAAAAATTAGATGATCATAATCTAACCGCCATGTAAGTAAAATTATTCGATCACTCCGCGAACAAAGTCATCATAGCAGTTAATATATACATAGTTAAAAATGAAAAAAGGTAATCAGTATTTCAAAATGGTTTGGCGTGCAATAACAACAGTGATAATTCTATTATACTTTTTCTACAATACAGCATTTGCTGAAAGAGTGATATATATTAATTAAATTTCTATTAATAAAATTACTACAATGTAATACCTTTTATTTTATTTTCTTAGAAATATAATGCGAAACTTGAAAGACTCGAAATAACAGCTCCAGATCCAGAATACATTGCAAATGTTAATTATTCATACAAAAAATTCAACAGAACCTCTCCATATTATGTTAATATTGAATACGATATTGTGAAAGTATGGTACGGAAACATATCAGTAAGTATTAAAAAAATTACTTAAATATCATTTGATATTGAAAGGAATTTTTACATTAATCATTTTGATAGATGAACGTGAAATCTTATGAATGGAAAAATAATCAATATAAAGAAAGCATTATTTCGTATGAAAATGAATTATGTTATCTCATGGAAAACGATGTATTCGTATTTAAAATTGTGAGGCATTTTTCAAATCTACCAAAAAAATGTCCAATACCAGTTAGTAATTATTTTTTTATTAATAAATTTAATAATTTTATATTATTTCTTATAAATATAACATGATTTTCAGGCTGGTCATTTTGTAATCAAAAATTTAATAATGGATGCTAAATACCTCCCACCTTTCTTACCCATATCAAAATGGTCTATGGTTCTACGATTTTTCTTAACAAAAACAAAAAAAGACATATTGACAGCTAAAGTTTTCTTAAATATTGAAGAAAATTTAGCCGCTAAAAAGAAAGGATAAAATTTTCATATTACAAAAAATATATTTGCACTTTTCATTTAAAAAATTATACATATATAATATAATTACACTTTTTCAATATTTTTTTGACAATTAATTTGTTTTGTGACATCTATGAATGAATTTAGAATAAAATATAAATGAACGCATAAAAGCTTGTACGTTTTCTTGATAGATGACTCTAATACAATTTTCCCCAAATTTTGAAAACTACCTTATGAAACTAACAATTTTCAAAATTTACTCTACACATTTTCCAACAACGAAAATCAATCGACCAAAATTTTCCCGACGAGACTTCCGCATCTTCAAAAAACCTTCAACCCGAACGAATTCCTCACAATCCCTTCATCCTAAAACCAAACAAACCAACCCCAAAACACACTCAATTAAACACCAAACCACACCATCAAAACCGAAAGACCTGCGACGTACATGCGAGGGCCATTTGTAAAAGTTTGGTGCTCGCCAGTGAATAATGACGCGATTTATCACGGAAAATCTCTCCGCGTCTTTGTCCGCCAGGTCTTTTTTCACGCGGCTCATACGCTCGCCGTTCATTATACACTGACTGATTGCGCAGCCGGGGAAAATTAATGAAAATGGTCACCGGAAAAACAGTAATTAGTGGTTGTTGGGGAAAAATCGAGCGCGAGAAGGCGCCTTCACGCTGCGGCGAAATAGGATGCTGCGCGCTGAAAGGAATGTTACTTTAATTAAGTGCAGCTGAAGTTTTGCGCTGGGTGCTTTTTCTTTTGATGTTTTCTTGGTTTTGATTATTTTCGTAGATGAAAATGAGTTCTTTTGATCATTTATAGTTTTCTCTAAATGATAAGAAATCTTTTCGTTTTGAAATATAATATATGATTCTTGGCTATACATTTTGATTCGACAAATAGTTATATAATACGATTTGAGCATATTAAAAAATTCGGAATGACTTTTTAAATTTTATTGTTTCCGAGTTTGTAATTTCTTAAAAGTTTTAAGTGCTTAATTTTTTTTTACATAATTCACTCTGGAGACAATAATTATGATTAAAAAAAATTATGAGAATTTAATAGCTTTTATACATCAAATCCGCAACTGGAAAGTGTCATTTGGCCTTGTGGTTTACTTCAATTTTCAGCTTTTCCTTTTTTTTGGTAGCCAGATGTAGACAAAAAAGGTTTTAATTTATGCAAAAAATTTCACTCTACCTTAAGAGTATTTTAATTTTAAACATAAACACTTTTCAGCATTATTTTTCACTTTAATTCAAATTTGGGAAATGGATTAAAATAATGTACTACAATATATAATATGTATTCACAAAAAAAAAACTTATTTCAGTAATTATATTTTATAATGGATATTTCATAATCCATAAATCATATTTTTATTTTAAAATTCACTTTTGGGTTCAAATAAATATATTTAATAAATTTCAGAACATTCGTAATTAAATACTGGATAAACACAGTTGACCCCAATATCAACGTGAAAACCTTCAAAGTATAAAATGAGACAAGTAAACAAGTATTGAATTTAATTATTTCAAAAACTTTGTGAGGTTCATATTCATAGAAATTAAAAATTGATAATTTTAAAACGAAATATTAACGTATGAAATCTTTTAGTGAAATTATCATCCCAACATTTACAATTGAGGTTTTTATAAATGAAAGATATAATATTTACAAAGAGTCAAATACTAAAATTTAAATTTTAACTCGCTCCAAATTAACATTCAATGAAAACATTAAATTTATCATTCACAAATATTATACAATCTAACAAATTTCACAGACTTAAACGAACATCAAAATCCCTAAAACTCATCTCCCCCACCAGTAACTAGAGTCAATCCCAGACAAGTGTTAACCCCTTGCTTGGCGACGAGGCATTTTTCATTTTCACTTTATGACGTTTCATTTCCAGCCATACATCAGCCGCATAAATCACTGGAACCTCCCGCTCTTTTACCATACCCGTATAAAACATATAAACGTGTGTGTCGGTGAACCGGCAAAATATTAATGGTGATTCAGAGCCCTCGTCCATCTGACCCACTACACTAGTATCGCGCACATACGGTTAGCATATTTATTGCCGTGCATTTTTCACTGCAAATCGCGCTCGCATACGGATAATGGTGGAAAAAATATCGAAATTGATATACCGGCTCGAGTGTTAGGGCTTTAGTTTATGTTTGGCGGTTTGTTTGCGTCGTAGCCGGCGGTGTGATAATGTTGTAATTTTTTTCCGGATTTATGCGAAAGAATGGTATACCTCGCATGATGGTGTGCTTTTGTGAAAATGTTTTTTTTTAATTTACTATAATTTTTTTTTGTATTAAATCTTGTTAAATACATCGATTCGTAGGATAGTTGATAAATTCCTTTGTTCATATATCATTGACTATTGATTTTTCATAAAATTATTAAAACCCTTTCCACTCGCGAGACTTTGACAATGAGTTGAATTACATTTTTTAAGATATTTAGAAATTCATCAGTGATAAAAGATTAAAATCCACTGATACAAACTGTATATAACAATGATAGCATAATATAATATAATTAATTATTATATAATATTCATACGAGAATCCCTATAATTTCCTCCAAATTACAGCCAGAAAACCACTAATGTATACATTAACACTCATCCGGTATCCATAATTCACATTTCAGATACACACAATTCACGTGGCCTTTGTCTGAAAGTTTTCCAGTTGTCACTGTTAAGCACCTCCTTATCATCATTCCACGCATTAACGTGGATAATTCACATAACCGAATTGGCCCTTAGTTGATCTCACCCGACAACCCTCAGGGGAGCCTTAAAGCGTATGTGATTAGTGGAAAATCTCGGAAAATCCCTCCAGCGGCCGACAATCGATCTATGGAAGACATTCATAATGTGCTTCGCCCTTTCAATGCAACTTCGGGCGATTGTTGTCTGTGAAAATATTTTTGCTATCGCGGATTGTTATGTTAGGATCGGCTTGGTTGGTAACGAAGCCCTCGAGGCACTATTGAGCAGTATTTTATATCTTGATCCAATCCCTTAGCGAGTATGGATTCTATGAACGGTAAACGCACGAAAATTGAATGATTTGATTTTTATTTTCAATTGCTTTTCCTCTCCGAGACGGCTTTCGTACTGCAGATCTCGTAAGTATAAATTGACTTCAGATACGAAAGGCACTATTGAGTGAGTATTATTTTTAATTGGATCACTATTATTAAATAAATAAATTTTTAAATCATTCAATTAGTATTTCCATGAAAAATGACATTAAATATTGACATTTCAATGTCGGATAAATTAGACATTGGTGCGACATAACATGACCACATTCTACAACATGAACTATCGTGGAAAACCTAAAACCGACATATAAGGGTAAGTTACCGAGTTCACGTGTAACAATTTATGTGTTTTAGATACCATCTGAAGCATGGACTTTACCAGGCACCTTCCAGGAAACAAGTCTTGCATGAAACACACACGAGCTAATTTATATACCGTTCGACAACTTTATACGGACTTTTAAGCATCTTTAAAATTTCAAATACAACCATCACGAATCGCGTCTTTCACGCTCTGAAATTACCGGAACTTTTACGAAATAAAATGGAAAATTAATTCTAAAAAGCACTCTCATCGGCTATACGAAGCAACAAAATGTCTATACGCTTTGCAATTTATTTACTTCAGACAAACTGCTTTTGGTTTTGAAAGCTGCATTTTCGTTCATTTCCCGACTGTGGAAAATTGCCGAGACCAAACGAGAATCTTCCGCAATTACATGTGTGCATTAAAATAAACGACCGTACAAATTTATTTGTAGATGGAGTCGAAAATAAGTTATGTAAATTTGATTCTACAAAATTAATAAATTAATATCGTATTTACTAGAAAACAAATGTATTATCCGATTCGTATTGATTCAATCAACGTATTGAGTAAATAGCAAAGAAATCATTCTATTTATACGACCACAAGTTATTGGCTTTTCCACGGGAAAATCATTGCTGAAAATAGTGAATTATTGTTTTCTTTTTCGTTATGAGTAAACGTCTGCCCTTTCGAACGGTAAAACAAACACAAACAGGCCTCACTCGTCCAAAGACCAACAAACATTTGCCGAACTGTTCAAATAAAGGTCAGCTTCCCAAACAGAAGGCAAAATTGTCAGCTTTAAAACCGTCCGGTATGTTTCCTTTACGACTTTGCATCTATCATATGCGGATACTATAAATCTCGTACACTGGAGATGTTCAATAATTCCTCGAACAATACAGTAGTTGATAAATTTCATATTCGATACGAGAAACAATTTTCAACTGAAATTATATGACTACTATTATAATTATAAAATAAATAATATGATGCATAGTTTTATTCGTTTTCCACTCAACTCGAATTATTTGTCAACCGTGATTGAGTACCGCAAATGTTTTAATGTGATTTTCACGAACTGATACACATGGTTCAACTGTTTGTGGTGCACCTACACATTTTCGTAATTTGCACCGTTAATGTATCAAAATCTCTGATGCATCAAATTTGGACTAATCGAAACGTGAAAAATATATAATCAATCGAATTGAACCACTGAATATATAAAAATTATTAAGAAAAATAAATTATATCGTATTGATAGATATTGAAATTCGAATTCACTTAGAACAATCCGATTGATATATTATCTGTCCCATTTAACTTGCAAATCAATTTATAATCCATACATAAATCTAACGCATTTCGAAGGCAATACTTAATTGCTTAGGCTGAATTTCTTCTAATCGATTTTAGATACAAACAAAGGACCTTTGAGACAATCTATCCGAATATCTGTCTTTTGGCGTGACACACGACCGCAACAAGACGTTCAGACGGTCTGTAAATTGTTTGTCGAGACGAAACGTCTTCTGTGGTACAACCTGTGAACAGTTAAGGTCCTCTTTATATACTAGGGTGACCCTTTCTTATTAATTTTTTTTTTCTTATACATATATGCATTTATATAATGTTTTAAAATTTTAGTCTTATTTGTCGAATTGCTTATTTTTTTAAATTATAGAAAAAGTGAATGTTCGATATTTTTCAACAACGGTTATTTTAATCTAGATAAATTGGATTGTGAACAATGAAAAATTAAAATATATTTATTTGTACAGATACAAAAACAATAATATATATAATTTATTTACATTAAAACATTGAGAATGCTTTTTGCTTATTCCACTAAATTTTATAAATAAAACGTAATCCTTATACAATGTCAAACAAACAACAACAAAAACATTTGAATCACTTCAATAAAAAAGTACTTACAAAAGCTGACTAATATTTAAAAAGTCCCGTAACATTTCCATCAAAGTTCAAAATGTCAAACAAAGGTCAACCTTAACCAAATGTCAATTTTCGCCAAATCAGCAAATAATTTCGAATCCAATCCGTAAAATAAGGGTCGCCCTGATGTACACTGTCACCTCGATTAACCGAAAGTCCTCCCCCTCGTCACCGTTGATGACTCGGTCGTCAATTCCCCCAAGACTGTTTAATTTGCCGCCCTTGTTCGATTCAACGACGGCCCTTTGTACCGAAGTTCGTGTAGTGTTCGCGTTAACGTATACGTGTCACCGTAAAAGCTCAAATTTCTTATTTAAATATATATATACTCGTTTCGTTTTAAACACGTGCTGAATATGCTAAGTAGAATACTGATTAAAATCTCATGAAAGAATATTGTGCAAATATTTAATGAAACTTTATATTCCGCAGACAGCCTCGAATCATAAATAATTGGATTTTGTGCGATTGAATAAATCCCGCAAAAAAATCATAATATTCTGCGCACATCCGAAAAAAAATCCCCGCGCACATAAACGCCGCGAATTTCCCCACATCGGGCGAATTTTTTTCATTTCACCCCCGAATTTTCTGCGATATTTTCCTGCGAATTTTCCGAAATCGTCACCTAACCCGCAGACGGATCTCGATTTCAATATTTGATCCGCTCTCGCAGACACACACGTATAATGGACACCTCGGAGAAGACTCACACTTTTGAATTTCGCATCTGAACTTTCCTGGGAGTTCGACGGAGCACTTGAATAATTGGGCGCAATTTGCATCGAAATTGACTTCCGCGTTTCCTCTCGCTAACCAGATTTGTCATTACCCTCAGCTTTAAGGACCGCGCCTTTCCGCCTAGACCTGAATATAAATCGGGAAAACTTCATTATTTTTCGCACCTCTCCTCTCTGTGATAATCTCGTTTAGTTATTATATTCTGTGTTATGTAGTCTAGTTTTGATTCGAGCTCGCATCGTATTGTTTCGCTAAATGACGGGCACGTTTGCGGGTCCCGTATAATCAAATTACGTACAAGTGGTGAACACGAATGTAACTGTGAACGGTGAATTGTGTCGCCAAGACAATGCTCGTTTTGATATGTGTGTGTTGCTATTTATTTTATTACAGTTATAATGTCAAGTTTCCTTTGTGACTCGAGCGATTAGCTTGGGGTTTGTATAAAAAAATTACGTTGGGTTTTATTTAATGTATAATACTAATCCTGGGATTGAATTAAGCTCTTTTTAATTGAACGAGATATTAATCATTTTAATTTTTTAATTTTTCTAAATTATGAAAAACACCACATTTAAACGGTTTTTGGAAACGAAAAAAATATTACTAATAATGTAGATGAATTTTGATTCAATTAAATTTAAATGGAAACGAAAAATAATACCTTTTTTTACTGAATTAATAATTCGGTAAATAATGAAGATAACGAGCATTGCTCTCATATTTTCTCAAAGGAAATTTTTGAGCCCTATTATTTTTTCCCTACAATAAAAGTAAACGAAGACACATAGATTGTACGCATTCCGTTCCGCATCCACAATAGCTTATTAAATGACCTATTCTCTACTTCATTTCGGTCTCAGCCTACCTGAACTGAATTATTATGAGATCAAACCCAACCAAAAAGTCCGTTTTGATTTTGACATTATACCTCGTCTATTTAATGAAAATCCATTCGATCCTTACAGTACAGATATTTTTATAGCATTTTATTTTCGTATATAAAACATCTTGTCTGCTTTTTCAATAAAAACCAGGCTTTGTAAAGTAACCCTTTTGACATTTGATATGTGTTTTATCAAGTCTTGAAAATTTTCTCTATTCTGCTACATTTCATGCTGTATTATATACGTATAATAAAGTCTGTATTTAATGTGGAAATTTACGAAAACTTTAATGTTCGCGGTGCTAAATCAAAAAGCAGTGAAATTTTTAATATCGCTGCAATTTATAACTTTGTATCTTTTTTCAACTCTCCGTTCTTAAATGTGCTAAGCTCGCACAAACTTTTAACCGTATTATGTCGGCTTTTCATTATGCGATTTTCAAACTTTTTTCCATCTTCCTGGTTAATACAAAGGCTTGAATCTCGGTCTATCCACTTTATTGTATTTAGCTCCTTAAATTAACCGTGCTGCAAAACTATAATTTATTAAAAAGATTACTTAAAGCTGATCTTGATACCTTTCACGAAATTCAATATTAAAAAATCTCTATGAAGTTGTCTAAAACGCATTTCAATGCTGAAATGCTGCTTTTCATATTATAATAAATTCCTCCTAAAGCGGTAAGTGCAGTCGTACGCATTTTTCTTGAAAAGGGCAAAAACGCGTAAAAAGCCTTCTATATGAGCTCATTCGTATGCCACTCCTATAAAAAAAAACTGAACATTTCTAAAACTCAGACATACCTTTTCAGGTCTTTTTTTTCATGATGCAAACACAGGCGATTCAAATATAAATTTTCAAATATTAATATCGTATAACGCGCATGTGCAAGTATATTAAACGGATATTTAAGTTGTTTGCTGGCACAACAAACTTAAATAAGGACATATTAAAGTTTGTTTTGTTGGCACTTTGCAATTTGCATAATATCGCTTCTAGAATTAAAATAGACCATTCTCCACATAATTATTTGCACTTTTATATAATATAATACGTCATGCAGCTTATTAAATACTTATAAAATAAAAGTTCAAAACGTAGCTTAAACGTAGTTCTTAGCTGGACGTAATAAAATAAAAGTTCAATACCGAGAGGGCAAAAAATAAAATTAAAAAGGTATTTCTCCATTGACGTTTAATACGATTTTCCAGTCTGCTATTTCATTCAATTTTTTATTTAATTTCTATCTACATATATTTTCATTCAGATTTGAATACGAACTGTACTTCTGAACGAATATAATACGCAAAATGCAGTTAAAAGAGAACGATTAATAAAACACCGCTAATTACACGGCTAACTCGAAGTTTTAATTTAAATTTTCATAACTGATTACGAAAATTTGAATTAAAACTTTTCTAAAATAGCACATAGATTTAATTATTAATATTAAATTTAAATAAATTATATAAGCCTTTTGAATGTGGTAGTTATAAAATTTGAGCAACAATAAATTAGAATAATAGACGGACACGATGATATTATATAACCATTGATCTGAAAAAAAAATAATAATAATCTCTAACAGGGAGGCCGTTACTAGTAATATGTAATTTTTCGGTAATTTATAGGCATTTTTTTAGTTTTTATTCGTAATTTTTTTTTTATATTTTTGAAAAAATGTTTATTTTTTATAAAATTATTTTGATTTTTGTTTTTCCGATTTTTATACAAAATTTAATTTACCGGTAATTAGTAAAAAAATTACCGGATTATTGGTTAATTAAAATTACGATAAATTTGGCCTCCCTAGTCTCAAATGTAATTTTTTTTTATAATAAAATGATATATAAATCAATAAAAATTTATTTATCAATTTTAATTATTTATTAAAATTCAAAAATTATTTATAAATAATAACAAAAATTTTAATAATTATATTATAATATTTCATTATCTCAATACCATCTGATATGGATTTCAAATAAATGATACACTAAAAAAAATAATTTCTAATTAAAAAAAACTGTTAAATAAAATGAACATATTTTTTTTAATAAAACGATATATTTTATTAAATTAATTTAAAATTTTACAATTATAACCAAATTTCGATATAAAAAAAAATCACCCAAACAACCATCAACAAAAAAAATCCAAACCAATACACCCCTAACACAAATCCCGATCAATCCAACCCAAACACAAACAACCCACCAAAAAAAAAAAACCCCACCACTGCATCCAAACGGTAGGCGCTAGATTTTCTTCGACGCTCCTCTCGCATACACATCTTCATCTACAAACGTTCGCTGGATCGATCCAGCCTGCCGTCCTTCTCTCGCCCCATACAAAAACTATACAGGCGTCCCTCTTCAACGCGACGTCCGTGTGCCTGGGAAGACATTCGGCACGGCAACGCGGATCACTTACCGTCTCCGTGTGCCTTTGTAAATACGGGCCGATATCCGATAATGGCCGTCATAATGACGTATAGGACCGTAATAATCATTGGGCGGATGGAAATTTCCTCAGCGCGAAGGCTAGGGCGGGTAATGAGCGATGTAAGGCGGCAAATGACGCGTGACGCGCGCCCAACTTTGGGGCAGTAAAAGTGTTTTGGTGCGAGTGCCCGTGTGAGCGTTGGCGCTTTTGTTCCGTGGGTTTGGGCCTTTTGGGCTTTGGGGGTGTGCGATTGGGTGGTGATATGTGTCCGGTGATATTGGGAAAGTTTTTAATTGAGTTGTATGCCAATGATGTTTTTTGATTGGATGAAAATGTTTGAGAATTTTATCGTGTTTAGGGTAAGCATTGAGTATATAAAAAGGATGGTTTGTATTTTTTTTTTTTAAATATAACATCTTTCTATGATTTGAAATGTGTTTTTTTTTTCAATTTATTTGGTCTGATACAAGTTTAAGAAAATGGGTTTAAACGATTGGTAAAAACAAAACGCTTTTTTCAAAAACTGATGAATAAAATCAATAGTATAACTAAACATATATTTTACTATGTTGTGAAAATATTTTATTAAAAAAATAATAATTGCAATAATAAAAAATACTTACTTTTACTATTTAGAGGTATTCCGATCTCAAAAGAAAATTCGTCTAAAATTTTTATTAAAATATTTCAATATTTCCTTTTTTTGTGATTTTCCGAATGGTATCCCTAATCGCAGTTCATATTCTACTTATGAAGCGCATTTCATTAGATCATAAAATTTCCTTATAAAATCGAGATGCTGAACTTCCTGCCGACTTATGAAAACAGCTGGAATATTTTTATCGGAAAAAAGATTAAATGAAATATTTAATACAAATCGTGCTGCATTCGATATCTAATTTTACGTGATTCAATCAGTTCAGTGAGAATTAGGTTGTGCACTTAGATTTTAATAATTTATGCGTGGTAACGTTCAACGTAGATCGATCCCTAATCATAATATGGGTAATATAAACAAAGGATTATACAGACTACGTTTGTCCTGGTTTTGAAGGTATAGAATAATGATATATAATATTTCATATTAAATATGCCATAAATTTAATAACGTTAATAAATCATATTTTTATCCGATGTATGAATCAACTTGCTTGCACTTTGACTGCCAAGGTATGTGCAATTAACTTAACTGCAACGAGAACTAATTGCTTCTATGTATTCATAACTGTTGTGACGTAATTTTGTAAGATTATCAAACCCATCAGCTGCAACATTTGTAACTTTGGTCGCATCCAGACACGTCTTCGTTCAATTTTTCATATAAATAAAGGCAAATTCCGTATGGCGGCCAAATTTTCTCATATTTCTGACTCTACATATGTAGATGTACGCAAAAGCGTGTCATAAACTTCTATTTGTGCGACTTGAAAAAGTGCTTTTATACACGGCTCGTGTAGAGTGCATTACCGTACGAATGTAAAAAAAAATGAAAAATCCATTCGTTTTTCATATACGAATGTATGAAAATGTGTCACCATTAGTATTAAGAGAGAACGCGGCATTTTCTTATGTATATTACATATTTATATAGTTAATTTTTTGATAAAATTTTCTTATTAAATTAATTATTATAAACATTTATGATATTATACAAATAATCTTCAAAAGTTATTATTTTTTTTTTTTATACAATAATAATATGCTCTATTGAAAATCAATACAAGTGTATATAAATCAAGAAATGTTTTAATTAACACGTTTAAAGTTGTAATTCAAATTTAAAATGTAATGAAATATTCCAGAAAATTTCAAGTCATAATAAAAAAACTAAATTTCTTGAACAATTTGGACTGAATTAAAATTCGTAACTGCGCCGGTCGATTTTTCTCTAATATATATTTTTATTTCAACTGTGGGGAAATTGAACTTCCTTCGTATAATTGACTTCCTTTCCAAGTTTTAATTGAGCCTTTTTTTGAATATTCGGGTAGTGGGCGACTTTCCTTCAGTCACACGATACGGCCTGCGTAAATTTACTTTGATTTTTTTTCATTAATATAAATGTTAATAGATCCATTGAGTGAACTTAGCATTGGAGCAAAAGCTCAATTTTCTGGTTAGACGTTCGAGATTTTATTGAGACGTCATAAAATATTTTCATTCATCAGCTTTGCAGCAAAATCAGCATAAGAACTTTATTCCGATCAATCGGGGATCTTATTCGAAATCGAATTCGAAGAAAAAGTTCCTTTCTTTTCTGTGCTTTGAGAAGAAACGCGGGCTTTCTCCAAATTATTGCAAAAGAAAGATCTCTTAGCCGAAAAAGCTTGATGAGCCAGAGAACAAAAAGGAATAAAGCCAAAGCCGTAATAAATAACATCAACTTTTACGGATGCCTATTTTTTTATTTCCTTTGATATTCGTAATGGAGCTAAAATAAGCTAACAAGTTATAAAACAGGTATTAAAGCACAAATTGAACACACGTCAACGATCATAACGATAATTTGATAAAATAACACAATGCTTCACTCAGAATATCTCAGAACTAGAAAATGAAAAACCAAATGGATGAATTCTTTGACATACGCTTGAAAAATACATTTTTTAGAACGCGAAACGATAATTTTCAAAATACGATTAAAGTGAATCCACATTCAGCTTTCAAGATAATGAATTTTTTTAACACTTACGCTATTTTTATCACTCAAAAGAGCAATATTTTTTTCCCGTTGACTCGTTCGAAAAAATTAAAATGAATTTCACGAAGACGTTCTATACTTTGAAACGTTTCAAAAGTCATTTACGTTTCGAACTCGCAATTATTTTCATACAAATCCAAAAACGAATTTGTCGCACAAACGAGAATTCCCACTCTTGTTTATTTCAAAGGATTTTATTTATTTTTCAACTCAAAACCTCCATAATTGGGCAGACTTTTTAAAAGATCCTTCTAGTTTTATTCTATTATATGATATAAGCTTTAAGTCGACGTTAATTTAATTTACTATTTAATTTTCTGGCCCGATATCTAGGAATTAATTAATTCATTTTCAAATTAAGATTTTTCATACATATTTTAATTCGAATTGTTTTATATTCCAAATACTTAAATAATGTAATTACTAATGATTGTAAACATTATCAAAATCTTCAGAATCAAAACTTTTACAAATTATAAAATCACATATAAATCTTAATTGTTTATTATTCTAAGACTCTAACGCAATACTTCTTTTTGAAACTTAATAATTAATTTAAGTTCCAATAAAAATAACTAATTTTTTCGTTTAGTGGGAAAATTTAATCTAGATTTAAACATACTTGTAATATCCATTCAATTTTCAGGGCACGTGCATAATTTTTATACGGGCTTCCGAGCATGCTTTATTCATGCTATTTTCTGAGGGAATATATCGAAATTGACATAATCGAATGATTCTTCACACAGAAGTCACTTATCTTTCATTACATTTCGTCTTTTCTTCGCGGCACAATCGTTAAATGCGCTCAGAAACGTGCGAGCGCAAATTGAATCACCTTTCACGCGCATTTCACCGGTTCTTGTTTGAGAAAAAAAAAACGTTTTTCTTTTCGTAATCAGGTCAAGTTTTAAACCACATGCTGAATGATTTACATTCAGATTCAATACTATGATTTTTTATGGATTCATATTGAAAATTTTTGGTATACGTACCTATATAAAGTATTAAATTTTGCATGCAAATGAAATATGATCCAAATAATTTTTAAATTTCAAATATTCTATTCGTTAAATGTAAATATGCTATTGCTTTATTTTTCATTTTTTCTATTCACACTTTTGACTTTTATTCATCAAACAATCAATGAATTGTAAATTAATCCACGCACAATAGTCTTCCATTCTCGTTATAGAAAAACAAATATAATCAACTCGATAGATTAAATTTTCCACTTTTTCCTCGATAAATCCGATTATCACATTGCATATTCCCTTGAGCAAATATCTATTTCACTACGTGAATTTGTTCAATATACAGTTAGTTTTTTATCCGAGACAGAAAAACATTTCCGTATAATTTAACTGAAAACTGGATGGGTTAAACTTTCATTTGCACGAATGAATGATAACGACACATAGAACCATTTCATAAAAGGCTTTGCGGCATATCATCGTAAACACGCTTTCGTTTAAAATCTCGAACTTTCGCGTTCAAATAGTTAAAAGTTGGTAGGCGGTCAAATCGCGCGGAAGCTCTGATGAAACTTTCCTCTATGGGTAAATAAATTCCATTTGCCTCGTATAAATAAAATATATCGTTTATTATAAAACGTACGAAATTCTTGATTTTCAAAAGGAATTTCTTTTACATGTGCTTTTATCTAAGTCAGCCTTGTATATCTCTTTGAGATGAAATAAGGAAATGCATTCAGACAGATTCGATTCGCTTTTTGCTCGAGAAGTCTCATTTCAAAAACCTTTCGCTGTGACATGTAAACGAACATTTCTTTACTATATGGATGATATTCAATTTTAAATTTTATGTTTTACAGTGCGTTATATTATATAATGATGCGACGAACTTGCATAGCTTTATGTTCCATATTAGTTGAAGAGTAAACTTGATCCGACGTTTAAATATTAACAACGTTAAAAGGCACCGCAAGTTTTCCATGAAGTGTAATGTGCATGAATAAAAAGTTGCATTATAAAATTAAATAACAAAGGGTCCTATTTGACTTTATTAACATACTTTTATGATTTAATATTTGAGTCCATTATATCATTTTCCACAACATCCGTCACCTTGTAGTAATATTAACACGGTATGACCTTAATGAATTTATTCATCTGTTTCCTAGAATGATCATAGATTATGTTACTCGTAATTAGTGAACCGGAAAATATACTGTTGGAAAATATTAACCGCTAATAATAGTATTAGCCGTGATGTTGACTTACTTAATGTCACATACATATATTGAATTGATGAATTATTTGAAATTTTGATTTTTTTGTAGGTTAGTCGTTTATTTTGATTTTTTTTTCGTTGTTTGTATATTATTTTTTTGGCCAGCATGGTGATGTGAGGTGACCTGTTATGCCATAGTGGTATTTTTATATTTTTATTCTTGTAATGTTTATAAATAAATAAATATCAATACTATAATATACGAGCGGTAGGCCCGATGTTATAACATCGCACGCGTGATTTGAGAAAAAATTTTGAAAATACAATATAATGACAGTATATTTACCCGTTGAATATAGTTGAAAATGTGAAATGTTTATTTAATTTATTATATAAATTATTATAGAATATTTTGTAGATATTTTAATATTTATTTTAATTTAATATTAATTTATCTAATAAAGCATAGATTTCCACATCACCCAGGAGGTACTATGCAAGACCGTTATCCGACCGTTGACAGTTCGATCTGCGCGCATGCGCAATAAACGAATAATTTCAGTTTGATCTGTGCGCATGCGCAATGAATAATCTATTTTTGAATGAGGTTACGTAAAAGAATGCAATTGTTGTAATATCAAAAGAAAAAAATCGTGCAATCAATAAATTGGAAGTGTTCGTAATAATGAAACCATGCAAATCAAATCAGATGCTCAAATATTCCGCTCTATGAAATAGAATGCTTCTTAAGTGCGTATTTGAACACTGAATCCGACCGTTGACAGTTCGATCTGCGCACATGCGCAATAAACGAATAATTTCAGTTTGATCTGTGCGCATGCGCAACGAATAATTTCTTAATAATAAATTAATAATATAATATATATATTTTTTTTATTTATACTAACTTTTATTTGATCGCGATGTTTGCTTCTCGATAGTGCGACATATAATTTTCCGCGTCCAAAAACAGGATTCTCTAAGTAATAACCCGACGTGATCGAAAATTTGTCCCTGTTATTTATTAAATTGTCATAGCGACCGCGCAACGTGTTGCTAAGAGCAAAATCAATTCGCGGTAAAAATACTATTTTAGTCCTTATTGCACATTGGCAAAGGATGTAATTCAGTGCATAATTTCTAGCGTGACCCCACACACACAGACAGACAGACAGACAGACAGAATAGCGCTATTATTATATGGAGGATAATATTATGAAAACCCTATTTCCTCTTGATTTGTATTGGGAAAATAATAATATTATACATATATTTAATTCATGGATAGACGAAATCGGATATCCGATACTATATATTATGTGTAGCATGTAATACAACAAAATATTTTCAATTTAAAATAATAAAACTTAAGGGAAAGTTTTTTAAACAAAATCATTATTTATTTTACAAAATTACACGACTATTTTACACATAGATTTAATTTATGTTAAATGACCAGTTTTTGAAATAAATAAGAAAAACATGGATAAACCAAAATAATAAATTTGAACAACCTAATAAACTTACATTTAGTTCAAAACGATTCCGATGACTCAAAAACTTAATTTTCCGTCGAATGCAATAACTTATTTCCAGAAACGAAATTTCGAAAACTCAATCCAGAACTGACACAAACTTTCACAATCGTCAAACGTTTCTTCAAAACTGCGCCGAATCTGAACAAATTTGACCTCCGCGTAAAACTCCGCCAATGCGAAAAGTTCAGGAAAATCCAACGGAAAATTCGAGCAACCACAACCCCGAGGAGAGCCCTTCGTCCCTTCAGCACATACACACAGATGGCCGTCGCTGGCAGGCAATAAGTGCTCCTCTCGGGTAGTTTAAGTCAGTAATGGCCAATAAAGCAAGTTCTCACGTACGTGCGTTGCTGGATGCTGTTCTGTTTCGTTTCGAAATTCATTCGTTGGTGATGTTAATTTGAACGGCCGTTAATTACGTTGCCGATGGATGCTCCCGCGGGAGCGTATTTCGGCAAAGTTAAGCTTTTCCGTTAATATTTCACCGGTGGTGGAAAAGGAATTCGTTCTAATATACATTTTATTGGATCTAAGTACAATTTGAGTACAAGGGAACTCGTAGTGTAATTTTGTATAGTTAAAGTGAGATATTTTGTTTTCGAGTAACTTTAGATATTGTATTTAGTATGCAAATATAAAAGTTTTGGTAATTACTACAAATATTCTGTGAAACCGATTTGGGGATAAAATCGATCGATTTTACCATATCTTATTAATTTTCAACGATTGTTTGATTTAATCATTTGTGTTTTAAATATATTTTCTAAGATAAAAAAACCTTAATTTTCTACTGCAAAAGATATTATACAAACTATACGAAGACCTAGTTGTAATATAATACTTAGTAATTTTCTTGTATGCAGCGCAAAATAGAAAAAGTTGGAATGGAAAAATGGACGAGTTTCAAACGAAGTCAGTTGTATTTGCATTACGCAACAAAATTTGAATATTTACATTTGAATATTCGAATTTAAATTTTTCATTTAATTTTTCCAATATTTTCTCTATTCACATATGTAAATCATTCATTGAAACTCAATATTTCACTGTGCGTTATACGAATTATCAATTGTCATAAATCACGCAGAACTCAATAAAATTTCCAATTCACCGTTCAATATTATATCTAAAAAAATGTGGTTGCAACTCATTTTGATGAAAAATTGCTTTTTCCAGTTTTTTTAAATATTCCATGTTAATTCATGAACATTCAGTTTTCAGAAGATCGCGTTCGTTTGAACTGAAGCGACTCTAAAAACACCCTATTCAAAATTGCCAAAAAAACTATTCCAATATTGCAATGTGTTTTACAAAAGTTCCCATTTATTTTAAAAATTAATAAAACATATATTATATTTTCCGACATTCACTATTTACATAGCGACAAACGACGAATAGAATTTACACACGCTTCGAAACAACGTGATCGTTTAAAAAATCATAATTCTGCTCGTTCACATTGAATTTATTAAAAAAAATGAATCTGTTTGAATATTCGAAGCGAAAAATTAATTTTTCTTTACCCGTATTTATTTAGTATTATTTATCGAGAAAATTTACTTCGATTGAGATATTTTTTCACCCGAACCAAAATTCGAATCAATTTTTCCGATTCGCTCGATTGATGTATCAACATTCGGACTCTTTATGCAGAAAAAACATGCGAAATATATTCATCGTACAGAGTGGCAAACCATTAGCGGATTTTTCCCGTTCAAAAGGAGCACTCTACCTCATTTTCACATACTCCCCTTAATACACTCACAGCAAATGGGGAATCGATGGCGGGCATAATATTTGCTCTATGCTGAAAAAGAATATTTTATCCTAACCGAATCGACGGATGTGAGCCGTCATATTTTCCCTAGGGAATCGCTGGTTTTCCTCAGAGTTTTTCATTCCCATACTTTTCCCGTACGAGCCGATAGATAAATGATGGTCTGGCAGAGACAGGGAGGTTTTTTCACGTATTTCGTCTCGTTAATATGTTTGTTCCATTCGGCCGCCGAAAAGGGACTGCATAAAAAAAATAGGGTTCATTTGAGATTTTCCTTTTTTTTTCGACCGTCGGTCTGAATGTCGTTATGCTTTTTTTGATGCTCGATATTTCCAAGAGCGACGTGTATTGCTTTTAAGAGTTGTCTCTTAAAAGCAATAATGTTGGATTAACTTCTGCTTAAGATTAATATTCATGATTTAAACTAAAACCGAAATTAATATAAATTTAATTGTTAAATTATAATTAATTAATTAATGTCGATTGAGTCATTGAGATATTTTATTTAATATTTATAGTAGAAGCTTATTTACGTGACATGAATTTCTTGATAAAATTAAATAATTAGAATTCTTCATGAATACATATTTTATCATAACAACATTGTGGCATCAGAAGTATGCGACTTAATGTCAGCATATTTTTAAGCCTCATTAAATTATAAAAAAAATTATTATCCGTTCACTTGAGCAAACAAGGTTTCTGTATGATTTGTTTTATTTAAATAAATAAAACTTTCACATGCATTATTTTAAATTTAACTGATTCGACCAAATTTTTTCATACACAATTGTAATTTCGTAGTAAAATATATTATTTATTTGAAATAATTTCATATAAACATATATTTAAAAAAAACCACAATACCAGTTAAAAAACCTTTACTACGACTCCCGTCAATTAAAAAGTTCCACTTCAGCGAGCGAAAAACGTGCAATCGTGCATTCCTAGAACGACAACGAACACAAATAACACCTACACATTACAAGAAGCAAATTTACAAACAATATACCTAATATAAGCGGAATATATCGCGAATATCTCTTGTCGATATATGCGGCACGCATTAATTACACACGGTGCGGTTAGGGCCCGCATTGTTAGCGGGATCGATACGCGGGACTTTCGGCCGCACAATAAGAAGATAAATTAGCAAACAAGATGTAATACACACGCACGCACAAAGGATGTAGCTCTAGGATTTTGTATATGGATGTTTCGATTTTAAGCAGAGGTGGAATTAATAAAAAAATTATTAATTACTAATTTATTTATGATTTTTTTTAAATAATTTCATTATTCGATATTTTGAATCAAACTTATATTTTGTAAAATCGGTTTAAAGCTTTATAAAATAGGGCGATGGAACATCAAACGTTTATTGTATGTGAAAAATCAAAACGTTAAACGATACATCCGTTACAACCTAACACAAGTATTAAAACCCTCCACTGGTATAGAAGGTTGTTCCTTTGATCGGACTCGTTGAAAATTTCTCCGATACATTTTCAAAAGAGAAAATTCCTTCAGAATAGGCTGTTTTTGATTGATTAACATTTCCCATTTTTTTGTTTGGAAAAACTTTTGTATTACGACCTTGATCGCGTTTGTAAGATAATTAAAAAAAAACGTTTAAGTTGTTTTTCTTTGATCTTTCCTTCACGTGGTGTTTGATGTATAAAGATTTTTCTTAATCTTATTAACGTTCTTAGAAATGGAATTACGCATTATCAAATTGAAATTTGATAGGTTTCTCTCATCAACATAAAGACGAAAATTCAATGTTTCACAACAGATTAATTTCAAATTCGCATTCGCCATTCTTCAACAACCACATCCTTATAGTCGGCACATATAATATTATAATATACGTGTAACACCACTTTTGCCGACATTCATCCATAACGAATCCTCAACCTAGCACTAAATCGGCACGAATATGCTCTATCTCGGTTATATACACGGCTATTCTCGTCCGATTCGCCTTTCATATTTCGAAGTCTCCAGACAGGGGACGGTGCAAATCGAAAAAGCAAAAGCTGTCCCTTTCACACCCCATACCGGAATTTGCTCTGGCTCCATTAAAAACGAACCCGAACCTCCACTAGGGAAATATTTACCTTCTATTGCTATTTTCAGAAACGCACCTCTCGCGCAAATATTGTATATAAAGCTCGTGTAGATATAAAGCCCGCGGAAGCACTTCGGCAGGGCGAAAGTGCGAGCTTTTTGCGATTTATCTGTCGTTCAATAATTCATAAGGGCATGGAAGGCAAGAAAGCCTACAGAAAAGCCGAAACTTGACGCGTATTAAAGTGACAGCGAACAAAGTTGTCGTTAATGCCGAATCGGCGGCCAACTTTGCATTCGGTATATAGAATATGATTTCTGAATATTATTTCAAAAAATATATGAGAAGGTTTTAATATAATGTAATACAAGATATGTATTCCAGCCAGATTCATAAAAATATTGTATACTTTAATATAATGGAACCTTTAACTATAATAAATGAAAAGTTTGAATACTGTTTTCTATTTTTAATTTTATCGATAATTGAAGGATGTTAATTAAAATTGTTCTTCGTGTAAAGTGATCATTCATCTTCTTCAATATCTTCACAAATTTTATACGAATTCAAATATCTCTTGTCGTATCATTTAAAGGGTTTTGATTAATCACCATGAAAAAACGAGGCGTTTCTTGGCCGAGTTTCGTCGGTTTTGCTTTTGATATATACGCACTTTTTTAATAATAACTGTTAATCATTTCAGATTGATGTAAAACAGCATGTTTTTCCATGGTTTGAGATTAAATTTTACATGGAATTCGTTTAATTTTTCTGAATCGTTACGAAAATGAATCTTAATTTTATAATACAATATTGGGGTCAAGTAGATGTTTACTTTTGTGCTTAAATAGGTCGATATAAATAAATTTTCATTAAAATGTTATTAAAAAATACTTCTCAATTATGTATCAAAATTTTCTCAGAACAACAATGAAAGCAATATCATTCAAGAAGAAAACCAATTTAGGATTATCCCCTCAACGTTCCTTTTCATATTTTTTTTTTTCAGAAGAAGGAACTAATTTACATTTTGAAATATGAAAAAAATATACATCTGTAATAACCGACATTACAAAAGTTAGTGGAATAACCGACGAATCGAACGCACAATTTATACTCTGCATTATGGTTTAAGTTTAAACGACAATTTAACTCCGAAGTCTCAATTATCCAGACTTACGAAACGTGAAATGAATTTCCGCATTAGACGACTTCATCGATAAATTTTCGGTAAAACTTTCGGCGGGCCTTCGGCTTCGTTTCCATGCAAGAGATTAACTATAAGAGGAAAACCTTCGATAAATTTGACAGGATTAAGCATCAAGTCTTACAGTTTCAGTGCAGCGATTCAAACCATGCTTCATTTTAGCTGAAACACTTCCTGAATAAATTAATTTCGACACAGATTGGCGAAAGAAGGTTGGACTGTCATTTATATTCGAGAGATTCTCTAGCAGAGCTATTTACAGTTTTACAGTGAGAAAATTTTCAGCTGAAGTGCGCATCTTTTCTCTAGAAATTCTTCAGTTTGAACATTGAACGATCCAGTTTCCGTATAGGAAACTTTTAGAGTTGCTTTCAGCTTCAGCCTGACCACAAATCCGCCGAGCTTTCAAGTCCGCTTTTTCAGTCACCGCAAAGACGTCGTTCTTTCGGTTGTAATTTCCGAGTAATTTGAATGAGCCGACCAAGCAATTAAGATTGTAATTATGTGTTTTTTTTTGCGCTATATCGAATTTTCAAATAATTTGTTTTGCCTTATATTCAATAAATATTCGAAGCGGATATTTTTGTATGTAAAAAAAGTTTCTCGTCACGGTGAAATGTCACTTTTCCGATTCGAGGAAAATGTCAAAACAGACAGATGACCCTTTGTAAAATACAAAAAATACAATGTAAGAATGAGACATAAGAGAGGAACTCAAACGTTATTTGCGTATAAAATTTTCTTGTTTTATTTTTGATATTTTCACAACGATCATTTATTACAAGAATATCTTTGGCAAAAAACAAAGCTACGGTTGATAATGAAATGAAAATATACACACAGCACGATTGTTCTCCATTGTTTGGTTTAGCATTTATTTTTGACCCCCAAACAAAAAGTCAGAAATGACAGCCACGTTTTAGATACGAGGGGATGAACTCGCTACCTACAAAAATTCATACTACAGGAAAACGATTCGCTTATTTTTGGCGACGAAAATGAAAACAAATAAATAAAACTGTTTGCATGAAACAACGCAATATTTATCGAAAACAACTTTATACAACGATTTTTCTTGTTCATTGGTTAAATTAGTAATTGTTTTCATGGACACATCGAGGAATATGATAAATTTCGAGATTCAAAATTCGTGTTCGAGCGAAAGACACATAAAGCTGAACTTTCCCCGAATTCCAAGTTTATTATTCAACGAACGCCGCAAAGTTTCCGCATGCTCTTATAAGCTAGAAATTTATATACTAAAATATATTACATTGTACGTACATGTGTGAAAAGAGCCTCCGTACAAAAGAAGAGCCTTATGCTTGGCAAAAACAAACTTTTGCGAATCGTTTGATTTTCTTTGTGTAGTGCTACACGTATGAGAGGTCTCATTTAATTACGCCGGATTTCCCATTTACATCGCCATAAATTTAATTGAAATTGTGTGCCAGTTATGTCTTTTGTGCGTGCCAACAAGTAGAAAAAAGCTCAACGTTTACATTCGCGTCTGTTTCAATTCGTTGTTTATTATTGTTTAAATTATAACGAGAGTCGTATCAATAAAGCATTAATTAAAACCGGAGATAAGAGGGAACATTGATAGCCGAAAGCGTAATTCATTATTTAACGACTTATTTAATTTTCCAGTGAGTGTGCTAGATAACGAAGGAAATTCGCGTATTTCGGAGGGAAGCAATAAAATATTATACATTATAAGGTATGCATAGATAAAGGAAATTGTAGAAGACGAGAGATTGGTTTTCTTGTAAATTTGCCCTTATCACGACCTAAGGCAACTTATTAACGCAAGTGCTTAGCTTCAATAATGAAAGTGAACTTGCAGTTACATCAAAAAACTATATTTTAAATGAACTATAAATATTATAGTCTCAGCACTACCAAACGAAAACGTTTGATATTCACTAATTTGATTACCTCTAGAAATTACACAATATTTCGTACCAATTTTGAAATTAAATTATGAGTAATGATATGTTTGTCAAATTGAATAAAATATCTCATCATATTTTCAGCTTATACAATATTTTTACATGTATTAAAACTTTTATTTTATCTAAACTCGTATTCGAAGTTTTATAAATTAAAACATTGCCTGTTAATAAAAACGAAGCATAAATTCTTCGTGTAATGATAAAAAACCAATACTCAAAACCGGATTCGATCAATTTCATACAAATTAATATTGTTACCCAATATTTATTTCATGTATATCAACCCCCACGCAATTCTCCAATGCTTCCACCTTAACTAAGGATTCAAAACTACACGTATTAGATTTTCTCCCCACAAACTTCTAAGAAAAACAATATCACATGCATACGCAAAATAATTACTACTGAGAAATACAGTGATTAAAACCCAACCATACAATAAGACATACGAGCTTTTAACGTACACTCCCGCCGTGCTTACTCTCGAGCCGCGAGAACTACCGGTTCTTATCATCGTCGAACAATTAAGCCACAAGCCACCACTGCGGCAAAGCGTCAAATTTTCATTCGAACAATATAATATATCACCAACACCATCCTCGAGGCACAATAAGAAACCATGCACTGTTAGCTGTCGACCCTCGTCAACCTCCTCTTTAGCCGTGACACTCACGGCTCATAACCGGGCACTCCAATAACAGGGCACTGAGAATTTTGTGCATGGTGTAAAATGTACGACTTACTGCGGTTTACCAATCCACAAATATGGTTGCGTTCAACTTTTGCCAATTGAGTTATCGGAGATTGGCTTAAAGTAGAGATGATCGCGCGTTGAAGTGTCGCCAATTTCTCGTTGTCAACGATGATGGATTTGCTTCGTGTTAGTTTGGCCAAACGAATTAGATGGAAAACGCAATATTTAGATTTGTGGTTATTTCGATCTGTGGTGATGAATTGTGTAAATTTGACGGTTCGGCGGTTAAGCTTGTTAGTTTAATTTGATGGTGGACACTGCGTCCGTTTAACTGCTCTAATTATTTAGCTTGATTGAGATAGTGGTTTCGAAATTAATATTTCATCATTAATTAACTGAAAATTCTTTCTATTTATAATCAAATATATGGCTACATATTTTCCTTTATAAGCTCCGTAAAGTTCATCTATATAAACGGGAACCGAGCACAGATTGAACTTAACACGAACGGCACTCTACCGTCGTTTGACTTCATTTGATTACTCACTCGTTGAAAGCGTTTCGTAATAGCGTGCAGATTCTCAGCTTTCAATTCACTGCAATGCTTGGAACTAAAAGTCTTTTTTCACTCAAGAAATCTGTATGTATTAAAATATATACTGACATTTCATATGGCGTTCATTCAAGAACGCAATTCAGGAGGCGTTGTTTCCCAAGAATCAAATATCGCTTGTGAAACGAGACGTTCCTTCCGGCGTGTGTGTCAAAAATGCAAAATTCAACATTCGAATATTCCATTTGACGGAAAGTGCTACGAATGCATCTGTCGACCATGACATAGATGCAATAGAATCACATAAATGTGCATCTTGGCAGCTGAACTGGTGCAATTATACGACGTTGTGTTTTTCCCTCTTGAATGTGCATTGAGCTGACCTAGTACGGAATCACTTATCATGGGTTTATTAGATCAATTAAAAGTTTTTAAAAACATATAAGAAAAACTTTTCAAGTCCTTGTGCAAGTGTGAATATTACAGAAAATCTTTTTAAATATTGACCAACACATATAAAATAATATTAATAACTTGTTTATGCATATCAATATTTAACTGAAAATAATAATAATAGTTCTATTAGAAATTTGAAAGGTTATAAAAACAAACTACCCACAAAGTGACTTCCATTGATCATTCGATACGAATAGAAACCACCGTTAAAAGCTTTGTATTTAGTTTCATTATCGAAACTATCGATTATATCTGGAAGTACACAATGTAATTTTCCTACCAATATTATACTAGCACATAAGCTAATACACAATCATAACGAGTCACTAAAATGGTGCTCTGAAAGCCGCATAGTTTGCTCTGAAGCAAAACCACACTACCGCAAAGATTATCAAGTGGATTTGAATCTTGTAAACTGTGTGTATTGTGCTGTATTCGAATACATTTCATATACTTGAAACGTTTTGATAATATCGATATTGAACGAAACGAAAACGTTGGCAAAACAGGCCATCGAGTGGCTTCTTTCCAATAATAATACACTAAATTGAACTCTATGGAAAATGTTTCAATATACATTTGTACAAAGGCAGTGGAATATAACTTTTATTGTGTTTCATATATTTGTAGGCTTTTACTTTTTTAATATCGTTTTTTTTTTTTTTCAAGTAAAGAACATAGTCGCTAGAAAGTAAAACGCAATTATGTATTTCCATTTTTATTTATAAATAAAAAATATCAGAAATAAGTTAGAGAATATATCTCGGGAATGGCAATTTTAATTAAAGAAACGTATTATGGGAAAGCTTAAATATATCCTATAATTAAAGATTGCTAGATGTGCATGAAGACAACCGAATTAGTACGCCCACCAGCGTCCGCTAAATAAATTGTCTTTATAAAAGTAAAGTGAGGAAAAACAAATGAAAAAAAGTTAACCGCGGAGGAGAATCTGCCAGTGAATGTAACTAATGAGCGGTAGTTTTTCATCTTTCAGAAGTTTCCCTCAGACCGTTTAAGTTTTTCCCGGTTTTTCGCGCTCTCGAGTCGTGTACTCTCCACCCGAAATTGGAAAAACTAATCTCGACCCGGATTTGGGCCGAAAAGCCCAATTTTTTTCATTCGGGTCTTCCGCGGCGGAATCATATTTTCGAAGCCCGTAACTATGTAAACATCAGCTCCCGCCTACAGAATCTCATATCGTTTCGGATTTAATTAGAGACCAAGATTGTGTGCCTCGCCTTCCTATCGGATGACGTCCAATTACGGATATTTGTATTAGGATTAATTAATTTCCACAGTCGCGTGATTACAAGTGTGTGCTATTTTAATTAGCAAAGTCGATTCGGCTCCAGCTCCCAAAAGATCCATCCCGCAGCGCACAAAGGCGGCCAATTTTCGTGTCTCGGGAAATTCAGGCTTTCCTATTTGCGCTGGAAAAATCGCAGTGGCCGCAAAGAAAAGCCAGCGATACAAATTATAGCCCTTAATATCGTCGCCTAATATCGGTCGTTACAGAGCCGTCCCGGAGCCTAGGGCCGTATTAAAGGTAGGCTTTTCATCATGGCCCAGTGTGCGACGGCTTTTAATTAAAAGCACAGCCTCTTATACCAGATAATGTCAAACCGTGTTTATCCAGTATGACCCGGCTGGTGATTATATCTGATTGTCGGAGCTAGAATTACAGCCACGTGGTTGAGGCTTTTATGACAATTCGTGAATTTTTTTATTTATTTCTGAAAAAATCCGTCAACAAGGTTATATTCAATTTAGGAAGGTATCCATTTCATTCTTGAATATTAAATGTTATCATGTAAATTTGAATAGATAAATTCAATTTAATGTATTGTATTTATAAAATAGAAATTAAAATTTAATTTTCTTTATATTATTCATACGGATTCGTATTATAACATGCAAATTGTTAACACGTTCAAAATGATAAATTTAATTTGTCTCAATAAAATGGTTTAATTTGAATATATAATACATATACCAAATTGGCGAAAGACTTTGTCAGATTTACCGTGATTGTTTCATTCAATTTTTTAACACGGCAGATTTAATAAACGTCCTCAAAAATAAAGTCCGCGCTTCTCACCTGGTCTTGGGGGCTCCACCATCAAATTTCCACCGCTTCGTTTGCATTCATCTACGAGATGCGAAGTTTTTTCCTTTTGAATAATTCATAAGCATCCAAAGCCCGGCACACCTTTCAAGATGGAACGAGAGAGGGAGGCCTTCGAACAAAGCAGCTGACGAAGCAACAATGTCAAAGCCGCCGCGTTTCGTAGCGAGTTGCACAACAACAAAGTGATATATCACGAAGGTGTATTATCCGTCTGTCAGTTATGGCGAAAAATCTAGCTTCATTTTCAGTTAGTGGAAACTCTGAAGGCAAGGCTAAACCATTAACCGATATTTCCGCTTTGAGGCTTCTCGCGACGGAAGCCATGGCGCCCGGAGCCAAAGCCCGATTTTCCGAGCTGAGGCCAAGTCAGTGTCATATCGGCGAAACGGCCTTCGCTTTTCTATTATGCCTTCCGCGAAAAGCCTTGGATGCGAAATAATCGCAGTACAATGAGCACCTCAATAACAATTGACGGTCTTTCTCTATTTTGGTTTGAGTATTTTTGTACGTTGCATATAGCGGCGCTGAATTCGGTCCGTGATCTCGTTTTCTTTTTAAGCCCTCTAAGTATCGGAACTTTTGCACTAACAATATTCGAAGTTTTTTTTTGGAAGAGAGAATGCCAGTATTTTTTACCCGCTATATACGGTAACAATGTCAAATCTTCAACTTTGTCTCTAGAAAGAGAGATGTCGGCCTTTGAACGCAAACAAAAAATAAACGATAAGGAAAATTTCTGTGCTTCTTTCTGCGAGTAGGTGCTGGCGAAAAAGTTGTTCGCCTAGAGAGCTGGAAAACTTTTCATACGTTGTACAAAAGACGAGAGAATCTTTTTAGAAACTTTTTATAAATGCTATTATTGTATAAATAAATTTGCTTTATGGATCTTTAGAACAAAATAAAATTTATTGTAACATGTGCTACATGCGTGTACACTCTGAATTTTGAATTATAAACATCACTTATTTTTATATACTCAAGTTTTAACAACATTTCGGAAATTAAAAATAAATATTATTTAAATAATGTTAACAATTCAACTTTCTTCCAAATCTAAAAAAATACTCAAATATACTTTGTAAACGTACAAAAAATAAAACTCCACGAAACATAAACCATATGAAAAAACAATCATCGTTCGAACAAAATATGAATATGAAAACTCCCCATTTTCCTTGCATTCGGATGAGTGTCGGTAGAAACACGCGTTCACATTGTAGATCTCCGCGTGTTTTCACGCCGTAGAGCCTTCCTGGGGGAGCTTATTCGTCGGGAACACAGCCTTCCCAGGAGAGCCTCTCAACCCCTTCGCCACTGAGCCCTTTTCTCGGTCATGAATACAAAACTGAACCGAAAAGTTCCCAGACGGGAAGCACGGGTAGCCAGGTAGGCACAACGGGGCGCGATTATTTCGACAGGTCGAATAATTCACGGACATTTGCATACAAATCGACCGTTTTAATTCGGCTTTTTTGCGCGTTCGTTCATTTTTCATGCGAGTTTTTATTCCGGTCGGAAAAATCGCGGAAAAGCGCCGGAATGTGGCGCGCAATCGTGCATGGTTCGGCGCGCCGTTTTTTGTTTTCGGTTTTTACAATCAGACGTTTCGTTCATTATTTATAGTATTTTTTTTATATTTTTATTCATAATTTATATTACAAACCAATCCAAAACGTTATATTATAAATAGAATTCTCTTGAAAATCGTTTTAAATTAAATTTTCATAAAATTATTTCTGAAAGTTTAATTACGTTCTATAAGTTTCATTTATTTTATAGTAATACGATATTGCTTTTGATACTTTTATTATTTAAAATCAACAAAAATAAATATAAAAATGTAAAGTAAACATCAATATTATCCTATATGAAAGTTTACTTCATTAAAATTCAAAACACATTAAGCACTAAACCCAATATTTTCTAACAAATCAATTTCCCAAAACCACTCATCCCAACGAAACAGTTTCCATACAAAGTCAACTTGCCCGCTTCCAAATTAAGCACCATCCTGAACCTCATAATATGATTCCGATCATCACACGTGGGTGTTTTCAATACACAGCGACCAGACATAAGGCCAGCGACTAGACGAGCCGCTAATTAATGCGGTTAAAGTTGAAGGCTCACATAATGCCGTCGGTGATGGGCTAATTAAAGACAAACTCAAGAGGTTCGAAGCGGGAAATTCCCGACAAACGTGCTTCTTCATTGTCTCGTCTGAGCGCAGAGGCAATTTATCGCGAGCACTCTAATCTCGAGAGGCGCATAAAACGAGAACTATCCCATGGTGTAGGTTATGGGGATGGTTGCGTGCAGGGGTTGAGGGGGAGGGGACGTCGTTCGAGAACTTGTTGCTCGCCTTTCGATAATTTTCAAACTTCGATGTTAGCTGGGTAATCTGTTCCGAAGGGTTTTCGACGCGGTTCGGTGCGTTCGAGATGCTGGCATGTGAGGCCCTAATGGAAGTTTGGGTGAGGTATTTTTTTATATTGTTTGATGTGGGCGTTTTTGCTTTTTGATTTATTGATTCTAGTTAAGGAGCCCTCTAATCCCTTTTTCTATTTTTGAATATTTCGAACAATTTCCATCCAATTTATTCCATATATCTTTTAAAATTTCGACTTACTTTTTACTGCCAGATACTGCTTCAATACTTAATTTCCATACTAAAGTATGTTAGAGTTCTGATATTAAAAAAAATCATTCCTCCAATGATAAAAATTACGTTGATTATCAATTAAATTTATTGAATAGTTGAGAATCGGTGAATTCAATAACTCTAACAATAAGCCATCAATGAATCAAAATATGTATATGAAAGTGAAAATTGAGTACGTGTAATGTACGTGCGATATAACTCAAAATATAACGTTTCGTAATAAACATCTTGAATTACGACAATATAGTAGTTTTTTTGCAACGTTTTAGATAAGATTTATTCATCCATTCATTTCTAGGGGATATTTCTGAATGATGTTGTGCACGCGATGTCCTCGTTGCAACAATGACCATCTTGAAATCTATGCACGCAAACAACACCCTGAGACGATATTCTTCATATGTTTATATACATTTTTGCAAAAACAAAAATTTTTATCCATTATATTATTTAACGAATATATTTTTTTTTTATTTTAAAAATATTTCGTAACATAAATTTTCTTATTCAAATGTGCAAAATGTAAAGAAGCAAATAAAAATAAGAAATATTTTTAATTATTTATTATACAATATAACTAACTAAATATCAGTTACTAAACAATGTTCTTGATATACGCTCTAACAAATTGCAATATTATTTTATTGAAATTATAATTAGAGACAAATAATCATCCAGCACATAATTATTGGTTAAAATTTTACACTTCCAATCCATAATGACTTATTTTCAATGGCTTTAATTTCAAATTACATTCATCAGCTAATGGATAACAAATCGATCAAGCGAAACCTTTCACATTTCAAACTGAAACCCAACCAAATTGGCGATAATCTACGAAAAGCTTCACCTAATTATTTAAAAGTTTCCGAGAGGAAAAATCGCCACAATCAACTTGGCCGATAGCCGCAATTTTTCTGAAAAACGACGAACCATAGACCCATCGTATCTCCATATAACGTTCGTTATAAGACCTTACGACGACGTTATAACGGCTAACGACTCGCCTGCTCTACTAAGTCGTTCCAGTAGACATTATGTCGGATAAAACAACCCTGTACATTCTGATTAAGCTGTCTCACTAAGACTGCATCTGATTCATTTTGTATACTAATTAATATGTATTCCAAATCCTGCGGTAGTTCATATTATACATATACGACAAATAAACGGCGTACGCATAAACTACTAATTGGCTACAAGTGTTATTCTATCCTACAAGGGGCGGTTGAATTTAGTTCAATTAACGCGCACTTAAATATCCCTTTAACTATAATAGTTAACCGCTGAGTTAACGCAGTATTTGCTAGACATGTAAAATGTTCATCCCTGTACGAAAGCTTGGCCTATTTTGCAGACAGTGTTTAATTGAAAACTGCATTTTAATTCAGGTAACCGAAATTGCTATGTTTCGGTCATTTTGTAGGTATGTTCAGTTTAGTTATTCGAGTTTGTAGTTAAAATTTCAACGCGACCCCATTTTCAGATATCACAAACTACGTGTGAATATAACCGAGAATTGGCGCAAAGTTTATCTAGTTAATATTAGATTTAAATTTTAAATAATAAAGTATTTAATCAATCATAATCTTTTCATAATGGCTACGTTAAAATGGAATTCATAAGTTTAAGTAATTTATTCAAAGTAGAAAAACATTTTTGAGAAAACAAGCAAATACCTTTGGGACTAGTGTACTTTTGTTTAGACACTGAATCAATCTATTTAGTGAAACGGAGCCATTTTACTTTATACACATATATTTACAACAAAATATGTGTCCGTGCCGATGCTTCTTAATCTTCCATTATTGTTTACGTTGCTGCGAAATAGATTATCCTCTTTCGCTGATTGCTTTGCGTTTTTACATCTTTTGTATTTGCTCAACATTCAAGAAGAAGATTCGTGTATTACGCTCCTTTATTTATTTTATTTCGCTTTTTTTCACGTCGTCGAAACGGCCGAATTTCTGATGGATTTTCCCTCATACATTTCATATTCGAAATTCGCATTCAAACCGGTGTTATTTATTCGTTCTTAGAATAGGTTATTTATAGGAGTGTTCTGTGTGTGTTTTCTTATCGGCGAAGTTTACGTGAAACTTTGACTCGGAAAGCGAAAAGATAAAATGCGGATTCGGCTCTAGTGAATTTTAATGTGTTTAAATTTCAAACTTTAAAATTGGACAATTATTTATGGCGAATGAATAGACCCCGTCAGTTGCGTCTACGAATCCGAAAGTTTTAATCAGTAAATATTATGCGATCATCTCTTTATACATTTCTATAAATCATTTCGCTTTTCGTAAATGCATAAACAGTACAAAACGGCAGTATACAAAACCGCCTTTTTACGCAATAAATTAAATTATCATTTCGTTAAATGAGAACACGCAAACGAACAAAAACTGAAACTACAACCGAGCATCATTATATCTGGCGTTGCGTGTACTCTAAGTGCTTCGTTTATTTTTTCATTGTTGGGTTTTCTTTCAGGTTTTCGGACTCGGCAACAGCACTAAGAGGCTAACGGTGTGGGTTCGAGGAGGAGGGCCAGGTTCTGGAAAATATGGCACGGCAACGGGTTTTAGTAAGCTTTGAGTTTTACGTAGCACGCGATATATTGCCGTCATAAATCATGTGTTCTTCGACCCTGAAACCCTGACATAATCCCGGCCCCTGCCGAAAAGAAAAGGGCGAAAAAATTACTTTGAATTATTCGTGCACTTTCGAAAAGCGCGCGCATTTCGCGGCCGATAATCGGAAGGTGTTTTCTCAATAGGTATACATATCGTTGTTTGATTTTCACTTTGATATTTCAATTATTGCATAAAAATGAACATATTCCGTTTTATTGATATATTTATTTTTTGATGTGAAAGATTTCAATATGAAATTTTACTTTGTATTCCAAAAATAATGAATATTCATCTTTCAACCCAACAAAGTATGAACATTTTTAAATTCTACATCTTTTTCATGTTTACAACTTCAGTTTTATCGTCTGAAGTAGTAACCGTTCTATCTTACTCAATTCCTTATCATATAACAAAGTATACACGACTTCAATAAAAATAAACTCGACGTTAACATTTTACACTTTGCCGCAATGCATCCATCAAATAACTATTTCAATTCATCCTTACCAATCTAAAAACAATAAAAAATTACACTATTATTACTTTTATTGCTCTAAAAGAAACTTTTTAATTGATGCCGATCGATAAGAGCGATTCCTTTCGTGCGTACACTTACAGACGTCGAGTTCGCGTGTATTGTTTTTCGTTTTTGTTACAACTCAACGCTTCGGTATCGGATTTGTAGATTTGACGAAGAATAATGGTGTTCGAGGGCCGTTCCCTTTACCCGATTTAAACTCAGACACCAGCCATTATACAATTTCGTAAAACATGATTGATTCTATGTTCGCACCGCAACAATAGTGGAACGGCTGGCGAGTGTGTACGCAAAAGCAAGTCAACTCGTCCGTTTCGCTTTAAACGCTTTTGTCTCGATTATAATACAACAGTGAGCAAAATTAATTCACCCTCAAGGCGAAATATTAATTCAATTCGTTATTTATAAATAAAATATATTAAACCGTAGTCCCATTTCCCGATTTAGAAACAGACGCCTTCACGAACAAGACTCGTAACGAACGGAGTTTTGTATTTGAATTGACTTACTTATTTCAATTTTTTTTTATTAAATTATTATTTATTCAAATTATTAAATATACTGAAATGATACGACAGTACCTTTCATATCCATTCAACGACAAAAGACGTTCATCCTTTACCCTGACGGCACATCCACGACGATAATTCCGTTTAGGCAAGCTCGAGGCACAGGCTGGACCACTTTGTTACTTCGCCATGGGTGTAATTGGATTCGCCAAAAGCGTCTAGTACAGCCAGGACATCCACTCTGGGTCACAAATCTCCCCTTCAATCCGTTCCATTATAAACTAGGGAACTTCCCGTGCTGGAAGCCCTCTCTTTATGTGCCACGTAAGCTGGCCGCGGTCAAGCAAAGACTTTGTATTCGAATACGTATTTGAGAGTTAAGGTGATCTAAATTGAAGATTTTTTTTATTGTATATGATTTATGGGTGTATTTTTATATTTTTTTAAATAAAATTTAAATTGTAGCATATTTTTGCGTATATGTGAGTCGTTTTTGTTGATCTTCTTTGTCACGCGCTTAGTGTTAGCGAACGCGATTATGTATGTCGTATTATTATTTTACAAGAACAATAAATATTTTGATATTTGAATAATGTAAAGTAAAATTTATGTATAATATAAGTACAAGAAAATAATTTCTATTAAAAATTTCAATTGAGATTACAACAAATTACGAAGTAAATATAATTTTAATTTTTCGATTGAAAAAAGTTTATCAGATTTGAATACGTTCAAATGTTGAAGTAGGTTGTTAAATTATTTCCAGTGTCAATTATTGAATTTTGGCATATATATTTTTTTAAATTGTACGTACATCAGGTTGTACAAATGTTTTTTCACGTAAAGTTTGCGAGGGCGGAACAAAGCTGAATTTAAAAGCTCGCCCGCATAAATTTTCGAATGTTGCTGTTTCAGCGCTCCGTGTGAAATATGATAGCGCGCGACAACTTCATACGTTCATTCTTAATTGTTGCGAATTTTGTGTGCGCCGTATAAAATTTAAATTGTGTTATAAATTAATTTTAGCAATTTATAAAACTTCCCATGCTATTATTTCCGAATATACACCTGCGGACGACCGTTAAATGTCAGACCATCATGTCGTATTTTAAGAACGACTCGCTAATTATTATGTATAATAAAACCTTTTACAACCACAGGCTTTTTCACATTGTTATCGAAAGCATTCCTAATTCACCACGTATCGCTTTTTTACCTATTCAATTCAGACTTCGAACTGAAACGAAATTCATTTTATCGCCCGCACACATTCGCAAGGTGTACACATAATTTTCTCGTAGCGATTTTCTAAAACGCGCACCCTCGGAAAATTTACGTGAAAAACGTCGTAGAATAAAATTTACCATTTTCCGACCCACAACACGAAAGAAGAAAAAAAGCTCCGGCTGGAACGAGCGATAACAATGGGAATCTTTCCCCGTCGATTCGGGACGAAAAACTTTTATATTCCGGGTAAACATCGGCCGATAATTCCTTATACGCCCAAGACGAAGGGATCGACGGCCATTATCCTGAAATAATACCTTCGATCTGGCGAGATTGTTATTCGAATGGAAATTTTGCGATGGCATATAATTTTTTCGCGATACTTTTCAGATTTTGAAAGTACCGTTCAGTGGCGGGTGTTATATTTAGAAGTCCCTTATGAGATTTCTCCGAAGCGCCTATGTGTAATTTCATCTTTAACGCTTTCAGAATTCAGAGTGTAAAATTTACCTTTATGATACTTTTTTCTGCCCTTTGGCGTATTTTTAACGGGTCACTGAATCGTGATTCAGTTACTACGTGCTGTGAATGTTTTTGAAACGAAATCGCACTTTTATAATAAAATCAAATATTTTGCGAGAAATTCGACAGTTTTATTCATATTCACATGATGTGAGAGTAAAAATATTTCAATCATCATCTCTATACACTCATAAATATTACCTCCGAAATTTGTAGAATTATTAAAATATTTTATATTGAATGTAATTACAATACAAAACGTTTTGCATTATATTACAAAAATTTTATTTATAATTCAAATAATATAAATAAAAAACTTTAATAGAATTATGTATAATTTATATTTGTGATAAAGAGTGCTTCACAGGAGAAATTTTAAAAATTGATTTTAAATGTAGAAAATTTTTGCTTATCTATTGAAACACGATGTAAAAATGATTGAAAAAGCAGATGACGTGGTTAAAGTCGGAAATATTTTTAAAAAAATTAAAAAGCGAAGCGCATAGCGAAGATGACAGCGAATTGCATTAAATGCGCTTTTACGGAACGCTCGTCGCGCTTTATCTTGCACCGTGAAAATTTTCTCATTTCCATACCGTTTCCGAACAGAAGAAATTCCCCTACAGACTGAAGTTTTTCGTTACATGGAAAAAAAAACACGACAACGTTATCCAACGAGAAACGAACGCGAACACACATCGAACAATGGTATTTTTTTAAGTTTTCGCGCGTGTATAAATCAAGCGCAGGTTTTATACAATGCACGCTGGAAAAGCACGAGCGAGTCGGAAAATGCACATATCTTTTCCACGATTTTACTATACTATTATGGTTCTTTCTTACAATTTGCATCCGTATCCCGGCCACATAATAATAAATCCATCGCCCGCTCGATTTGCATAACGCCGAGAATTGGATTCCCGCGTTCGGGATTATTAAAACAATTAAAACGCGGACGCTTGGCTGAAATTAATTTTGCGGTCGAGTCGAATCCAACGTTTGAACTGACCGCATAATCTCTCGTCCCCGGTTTGTAAATAATATTCGAGAAATAATATTAAAGCATATGTAAATAAGAAACTCGACCCGCAACGTTCTAGTTCTGCGTATTTGTTCCGAATGTGGCATTTGAGTTTTGTCGAGTTAACCGTTTGAACGAAATGCGCTTTTACGTTGTTCCGTATGCGACTTTCGATTCATTAACTTTTGTCGGCGATGATTTTATTTGAGTTTGCTTCATTATGTGTCTTTGATTCGAAATTGTTTTGTACCAAATGAACTGTTCGTTTTCGGCGTTTCCGTTCGAGACAAAATAAAAAAATCGTTTGGATATAAAAAAAATATAAGATGACTTCAATCATTATTGTGTTTTCATTAAAAATCGAAAAACACCGATATTTCAATTGAAAAAATATCTGGAGCAAATATTCGCGCAATATATGTAAAACGCGATGGCGAAATTGAGAAGTATGTATCGAATTCAATTTTCAGTCCAATATAAAACAAACGATTCCAATTATACTATTTCACCGAGCTTAATACTCGATTTTAATTAAAAACTTATCAAGTCAACCTGCAAATTGGCACAATACGTACGCGTACCTATTGATTAAGTTTCCAAAGTCCAAATTAAAGAACGTCTTCGTACCATAAGTTAAACGCGCGTTAATTAATTACAAATTTTACGCGCAAACTCTTGCAAAAGCTTTTCGTACACAAAATTATATTATTGAATTAAAATTTTATCTTATCGCCCAATTTGTTCACTTGACGGAAACGGGAAATTTATATAGTAATACAATCGTGTTTTTGCGGTTTGATCCCTTGATAATGAAGTTGTTTATCGTCCATACGATTTGTGAAGATTTTGTTTCGGAATTAAAATTTGATTCTGCTTACAAAACACTTTCGGGAACGCTCAGCGATTTCACGACCAACAAACGGTACGCCATTTGCGGAAATTCCGCTAATTTACACGGTCAATCCGTCACGTGTGAAATTTAACCGATTCAGCTTCCAATGCTATACAATTTATCTGCAGCCCGATTTATATCCAGATTTTAATTCAATTTATAAAGCAAAACTGTCAGTAATTGAAATACTACCGTTTAGAATACTTCACGCATGTACATAGATAAAATATACTCTCTTTATCATTTTATCTCATGCAATATAACATAACTGAGTGGTATTATACAAGTGCACTTTTCACCGTCATCAATCAAAAAGATTGTATACGTAGCACCTAAATGCACCATTTATAAACTCCCCTTAGTACATTATCAGAAAGAACAGTACATATGTTCATCTAATAATAAAACTCGCATACTTAGCAACTCGTCAAAGTCCGACGCGATCGAATCACATATAAATCACCTTTTCGATTCTTCAACGCAACAAATCACCTCACACAATATAAAAGCGACACAATGAAAACCGCTCATCCATTGTTCCAAGAATAAAGCAATCAAATTTATTAATAGAAACGCATCACACCATGCCAATCAGTCCCATCGCCTTCGAGCAATCAAAAAATATCCATAATTCATAGACAAAAGTCCATTTCGACCGATTGTTCCCGCTCGCCATATAATATACGAGCGACAACTGGTGCTAATTCAAAAATTACCACGACAAATTTATTACGGCTTCTGTGATGTAGCTTGATATTGACCGTGATAGTGCGGCTCTTGCACACATGGCAGACTCGAGAATAGTCTGAGAACTTTTGGCATCGGTTTCGGCTTTGATCTATATCTTCTTCTGGATACGTATCGTAATCCTAAGCCCATGGTTAAGGTCTGCGCGCTTTCTACGAGTGTTCGGGTCTAAACCGACCGCAAGTTAAATTAAACCGCAGCCTAAAGTACGTGTATCGATCTGAAGGCCTTCGATGGTATCGTTTCGAAAGAAATGCTTTCTATTGACGAATTCGGGACTTTGCTTTGATATATGATGTGTATTGGCTTCGTTTCGCGAGAAAATTCTATTGATTATAAAGAATATTAATTTTGAATTCATCAGTGATATATGCTCATATAATAATAATAAAAATGTCATGTATTACTAATTTATTTCCAACATCAAACCACTAACCGTTCAACATCAACCTATCAACAAGCAAATTAAATTATGCAAAATTAATTAGCATGTATTTAACGCAAACGCATCGAGAATGCACCATAAACATTATCAAGTGCGCTAATTGAACGGGTGATTAGCGCCCGAACGGAAACGAATTATTAAATACGACACCATTAACGAATTTCACATTTGTCCGAAAAACAACCATCAACTGACAGAAGTAAATATGGCGCACGTTATAAGCGCACTTTAGTACACACCAAGTACCGACACGCGCTTAGAATGTGTCCGTCAGATTTGCAACAATGCGCTCGATACCGACGTGCCGGAAGTTTATGGCATCCGAATGCATTCGTCGTTGATGCATCGTCCACTGTGAATTTGACAATGGCCGTGCACATATCAAATGTTACGGATTCGCGCCGACGTGTGATGCTTGTGTTCCGTAGGAAATGCTCGTGCGCATTGTGGTTGTGTGGAATTTCAGTTTTGTATGGGGGGAATGCATTATGGGTTTTTTGCATGGAAATTTAATCGTGTTTAATGCGTTTAATGCATAATGTATTTTCATTGGATTCGAGATGTAATTGCGATGTAGTAAAAAAAGGCGTGTGTCTTATGATCCCATAAGTCATCGGAGTGTTTGTTATTAAATATTATATTAATATGGATGTGTTCATTTGTGTAATGCACGTGTCATGTCAAATACAGTTAATCTGATTGTTGTGAACAATAATTACATGAACCACGTACTTGAATAAATTATCATTTCCATATGAAATTAACTGCTAAACAAGAACTTCCTATTATTATTGGAAGTTCAAAAATTATTCTTTGTCGAGTATTATTAGAAAAATTTGACTTTTAATAAAACTATATTAGTATAGGTTTTGATTTGGTTAAATAATGTCATTCATCTACTGGCCATACCACATGTCACATAATTTACACTTGAATAACTTACAATAAAAAGAAACCAATAAAATAGACCTAAATCATCAAAATTTTAGTCAGTCTAAATTGAAAATATACTGTATGAATTAAAAATAACCTATGGTCAATAATCACAATTTTTTTTCAATATCATAATGTATCAAACTTCTACATTTATTTTCCCATTTATATGTAAATGAAAAATATTATTATTATTTATCTATTAGATCTATTCTATTCGTATCTGATTCTATAGTTCTATAGTTCTATATCTATTCTATAGTTCTGATTCAAACTATTCGGATAGTAAACACTGTCAAAATCTTAAAATGTCAAAAGTTTAATTCTATCTACTTCAATAATATAAATGAATTAACATTTAATAATCATGTTAAATACTTGATTAACTGCAACCAACACTTATCAAATTTTCTATCATACATAACAATAATTAACCATTCACTAAAACATATAAAAAAAGTTCAAATACAACATCGAACTATTTTAGTTCCATTCAAATAAACATACAAACTCCAATCCAAATCGATACCCAATAAACACCACATTCAACGTTATAAAATAAGAACTCACACGCCGATTTATCACTATGTTTACCCAACAAAATCGATACCCAAAACCCACCCTAGGTAATACAGACATAACACGGCCCCATAGGAAATGGCTCGTGCGACGTCCCAACATCGGCTCTATACCCCTTACAAAGTGAAAATATAAAATTTTGGCACACGACAACCAAGAGAACCATCTACGACACCGGTTCGTATAGTTTGTGATCTAGTTTTGCCCGAAATGCGTTCACTGGGCCAATGACGAGGACCGCCACCCACCCGAGCGTGTGTGTATGTGCAAAATAATGCGAAATATTGCCGGAAAATATCGGGTGAAAATTGCGCTTACGTATTCGCGCCCGGTCGCGTTTAATGCGAAAATGTCGGATTTCAATAATGAAATATGCGAGACGATGAATAAATATGGTTAGATGTACCACCTGAGGCCGAACCCAAATTTTAGTTGGGCGGTCGGTTTTTGGATCTTATCGTATTATGGATTCGGCCTTTTTATGTGTTATATAGATTTTAGTATTGAAGTTTTTATTGAAAATTAAAAAAAATGTTGTTTTTTGATAGATAGTTTTTATTCAGTTATTGAAAGTTATGAAAGCCTTTTTTTAAGTATATTAAATTTTAAACTGGTGAATTTTTATAATTTACAAATTGTAATCTTTTAAATCTAAATTTAAGAATGTTCGTAGAATTATGTTTTTTTTTTTATAAAATCAATATGAAAATAATCTAAAATCAATTACTAGTTTCATTACTATATTTCATTCCCTACGAATTCTATAGCAATCAGTAATTTTGCCTCATCAAAGTCACATTCACTTTCGTAAATTCAATTTATGTTGTCTATATTAATTACATCCTATTCATTCGATTCTAGCTCCACAAATAATTTTTCAATTTTCCCAATCTGATTAGATGCAGATATTAAAATTCCACCAAATATAATAATGTAATAAACAAAAAAATTAAACTATAATATTATATTTATCCATCTTCTATTTCTCATATCTAATATAGCACGCAATATACAAAAAAAACTCACGCACGTACACGTTAAATCTCGTATCGAGCCCGGCGAACGGTTAACGACGTCTGAATCTCACGTTTTTATCATTTGTACGTTTAGAAAATTTACGTGTTGTCGTAAATCAGAGCCCAGAAACTCGAACAAAGGGAGAGCTACGTCGCGAAACATCCCCGGAGGGTCTAAATCACGTGACGGCATTCGAAATGAGGCTTTTGTGATTTCTAAAGTTGCACTTTTGAATTTCCCACTTTGCCAGAACTTACACTACAACTTTAACAATGCTCAGAAGATTGACGCCGCTCTGTGCGATTATAATATGCAGAATATGGAGCGTTTCACGTTTTCAAAGTATTGTGTTGCTTGCTCCAGTTTCCCATTATTTATTTCCAAGTGATTTAAAATTTTGAATGGTCGTTTGTAATATTGTAAAGTTTATGTTTAATATTTATATTATTCAAGTTATATAACGAATCATTTGTTTGTTCGTTTTTTTTTATTCTTCTTCAGTTTGTGTCCGGTTTCGTTTTAGCTCGCAATGATTCTGAAAAATTGTTGTAGTTGCTTTATTTTTATTTTCCTAATTTTACGAGCTTTTTATTGATGTCGTTTTCGTTTCGACTGAGCTTTATTGCAACCACAACTCAATTTATCGATAACGATTTGTTTATTGCATCACATTTTCAACAGACCATAATTAATTGTTACTAGATTATATTCGTTCAGTTTATAAAAGCTCAATTGATGTCAATAATATTGCTTTATGTATGGTGATTTAATTTTAATACAAATCACGTTTATTTTCTTCAATAAAAAAACATATAAATATATATTATTTGAAGTTATTAATTAATTTTGTATCATAATCTATTTGAATCTCATTCAATGCTTAAAATAAATCAAATATATAACCAAACGCATCTTCAATAAACTTTTTATATCAAAATCGTGATTTTTTTTTGCAGTGTGTGCATATATGTATGTATAATATTTCAATCGAATAATAAAATATTATATACTCATATTTCTATTCAAATAATTAACAATACCCAACCTCGATCGAAACCATTATTTCTATAAAACTTAATCATAAAAACACCGCCTTCATACTTTCACCCCAACATCCACCCACAAATACAAAAGTGGCACTTTCAATTCTGCAATCCCCAACTTAACCAACCGCCAACTTTCCCCGCAGCGCACATATATAGGTATAATCCGCCTCAAGCGAGAAGACCTAAACTCTCCGAGGACATAATGTTGCACTTTTAAACTTTCGAGAGGCTTCGACGCCTTTCTAATGTCCGCCGATTTATTATATCATTATCGCAGTCGCCATGGAAACGGCGACGCCGGGTGCAGCGTATCGATTGCAATGAGACGTCCCGAGATAGAACCCGGTAACCCGAGGAGGATTGCATTTCTAGTGGTGGCCGGACGTGACCGGGGGCCAGTGAGCCTTTTTAAAGTCGGAAGGATACGGGGAAGTGGGTCGTTATGGGGAAATGGGTATTGTAAAGCCTCCTTTCTGGGTCGTTTGTGCGTCAGCGGTTTGTATCGGTCGTGAAGTGTTCGTTGAGTGGGTGAATGCTTTATTTTTAATGGAGGTGTCGGTTATTGAAATGAAAAATTTATAGTTTAGTCATAGTGTGGAAATAAATGGAAGGTGTTTAAAAAAATATTTTTCGAATTGATAATGATTATTGTTGATGAAAAAATTATATAATACCTTGAAAAAATGCATGCATGAAATTTTGACGCTCTTTAACTAACAGTTGAATGATTATTGTAATCATCATATTATTTTGTTAACATTAAAACAATTGGATTCAATAAAATTATGGTCATTTTTTATTTCGTATATTTATTTCTAATTTTCAGTCTATTTGAGTAAGGGTGAAACCAAAATTATACGTTGCAATCAAATCAATGAAATCAAAATTTCACTTCCACGCATATATTTTTTTTTTAGATTTGATTTGAAATATTTTTATATCGCATTTCCGTGCTATTAAGCTAGCAACTATATTTAACATCAAATGGTGTTTGATCATAAATACTATGAATAGAAAAATATGATCAATGGCTAAGAATATATGTAAAAGTTTTCAAAAATATTCAATAACTTACATGTCATTTTTCAAATTTATTTCTGTAAGAAAACTTTTATAATATTAGAATTGTTGAAATATATCTTCGAAATTTATTCCATATCTTTTGAATGAAAATTCATAATTTTTTAATACACCGAAGCTCCAATATCAGGTATTTGTATGATCAGGTATTCGCTTTAAATTGATTCGTTCGTAAAGTGCGAGTACTGTGGGTACTCCATTCTGGCATATCTTAACGTTTATTAATATGGTTTAATAACGATTCACGTACGTTGTGTTTATGCTCGCTTAAACGGCTTGATAGGATACAAGGTTGGCTCGTTTCAAAATAATTTAGATAAGTTCAAGTCCATAAATCGAACAATTTGTGTCGAAGAACGGGGCTTGGGTGTAGTATTATATATTTTGGCTGCGGTACGTTTTCAGATTTTCCCAAAATTTACGTGACGGTTTATTATAATTTCAAAGTCAGTTAAAATCGTCCGCGAAAATAACAATCTCCGTTCGTGGAGATATCTAGATTTGACACAATTAATACAAAATCGATTATGCCGCGACTTCGTTTTGGCGAAATTTCATGTTCAGATCGGTTTATCAAAATAGGATCTTACCAATTTCCTACTAATCTTTTCTCATATCCTCTACAATATTATGTTATAAAATCGTTTATAGATATAGAACCTTTGAGTTTTCGACTAATCTCATTATAATTAAAACGATTAGATTCTAGAAGACACATTGAAATATATAATATATAAACGTAGGAATTATATGAGTCAGTCCTAATTTGATTTGTAATATGAAATGTTTCATGTTTATTTTCGTTATGTAACTTTTATCATAACATAAATATTTTAAGCATTTCGTGATCAAAAAGAATTTGCGAAACATGTTGCGAGTCTTTTTAGTTTCAGACATGATATATAATGAATCTAAAAATACTTTTTCTAATGTTGAATGAATGAACCAACATGAATTATTATCCGATTGAATACAAAACGTTTGATGTTTATTATCAACATCATTATCAAACCACATAAACCATAAAAATTAACTGATTAGACATATACAATTTTGAATAGAAAAAATTTGAATAACAGTTAAGGACAGCACACGTGTGAATAACATGCCCATAAAAACAATTGAAACATAATTAGCATCGTAATAAATTTTTAAAAAATGTGTACGTGCACGGCTGCAATCGATACTTAAAAAATTTAAATTACACTCAAATTCGTAAAACAGTATTTTTAATCAAAATTAACAATTTGTATTAATCAATACATTTTCCGAGTATAATATATTCATTAAATTTTATTATTAACTATGAAATTTGAATATAATAAATCAATATTAAAATATGACGAAATTTATTAGCATACGGATACGAGTATAGTTTTTCAATTAAATGTTTAAAAGAGATTTGATTATTTTGAAGTTTTACCTTTTTAATTTCTACACAATTTTTTCATGATTTTTTAACAATATTTTCTTTTCATATATACAGATGAATAATATAGACTAACCTCTTAAAAATAAATCATATATAAATATTGAACCAGTCCGGGCCGCAACTTCCAAAAGTAATACAAAAACAACCAGATAAAGTATTTTTTAAATAGTTTCATACCGAAATTTATAATTTCTTTATCTATTTTAATTATTATTTAGGACCCACAGACGTGTTAATTAAACGTCTAGAAATTCAAAATTGAAATATATAAATTATAAAATGTATAATAATATATTCGAATGTAAAAAAATGCATGGATGAAAATTGTAAAAATATTGTACGTACACGGGTTGTATCTTATAAAAAAATAATAAAATATACCACATATATAATTTCATCGTTTTAATTGCTCTTAACCAAATATTCGCATGATGAATTTTTATAAAAATTTCATCCACCCGTAAAAAATCTGTAAAAAAAATTTATTGAGTATCAGATAATTTAAAATAGAAATATAAAAATTGCAATATGTATAATATTATATTATATTATATTTAAAAGTTTGAAATGCATGAATGGAAATTATGACAATATTATACAAACATGATTGTATCATAAAAAAATTAAACAAATACCACATATATAATTTCATCGTTTTAATTGATCTTAACCAAATATTCGCATGATAGATTCTTACAAAAATTTGATCCACCGTGAAAAGTCTATAAACAACATTAATCAACATTAAAAAAAATATCAATCAAATCAAAAAACACCCTCAAACACAAAAAAGCACACATCAACAAACAAACCCAACTGAAATAATACGAAAAAAAATAAAATGCTGTGCGTGTACGGGTCGCAGCATCCGCGCTAGGGGCCGCAGGGCCCGGCCACCAGTCGCTCAGTAGGCGCGCTCGGGCGCGGACGCCGCACACGCGCCGCACCGACCGCCCGGAAAAACGCTCGACAATCGGGAAAACTGACACCCCCCGCGGGAAAATTGCACCCGGAAAATTCGGCCACAGTACTAGCTTCGATCCGAGACCGGTCTCAGTCCCGTGCGCGCCCGCGGACTGCGTTTTCGACGCGAGTAAACATTCGCGGTTGGTGGATTGTGTGTTGTCGTTTATCATATGGTAAGTGCCGGCGGATCGGCGTCTATGATTGTTGTATTGAGAGGTTGTGTTTTGTGGTGGTTTTTTGGTGGTTTGATGGATTTTTGTGGCGTAGGGGTGACGTGAGGTTTGATTGATGCGGTCTGTTTGTTGGTCGATGGATATTTTCGTTTGAAAATTTCGGGAAATTTATGTTTTGATAGTGTTAATATTTAATACTTTTGATTGTGATGAGTGAGTTTTTATTTATGAAAAAAAAATTGAAATTTGATTGTGTTTGGAAAATTTCAGTGCGCCGATGCATATGTTATGAATAAAAATGTTGTAAAGTAGCATTTTTTTATTTTTGAACACGATCTTATATACAATATCGTTTTTTTTCAGCAACGTAAACTATTATATATCCGAACAGATTTTTTACGATCGAATGAAACTATAAAACAATTTAAGTGTAGATTTAATTGATTTTTAAATGTACATAAATTGTTATTCAAAATAAATCAAATTTATTATTTTACAATGAAATTATCGTTTTGGCGTAGTGAAAATCGCATTTTCCGCATCGTTAACAATCGTATCGAGAAAAATTCGTAATGTATACAAAAATTAAATAGAGGCAGTGGAAATCACATACGATGCTTATGTTTATTTATGCGTCCTATTGTATTTCGACAGCCGATCGTGCAACTAGTTAAATATGTGGTTTTTAATACGTTTCCTCGACAGACGTTCGTTTCGCGCGTCTTGAAGAGCGTTCAAAATATATTCGGCATCACAAAAAGATGCAAATTACATAAGGAACGTCCGCGTGAATAACGAATTCTCTTCACGGCACTGTCGAGAGAAGAAAAAATTGTCTGAATGTGAAATTCGGTTGTCGCTTTTTGTCTTGTCGGAAAATTATGTGTGTGTATTTTCTTTTTTAGCGCACGTGTGAAACACTCGGGAATACATTGTAATTTTCTCACCTTGTTCTGGCCGGATTCAATATTCATCTGACCGCTATCCCTCAATTAGGGAAGGGTTTTTGTTTGATGCATATTTAATTTAAATTGTTGAAATTCGGTGGAGGTAAACCATTTGGTCATTATCGCACTTTGACGTCGGTATTGATATTATATTAAAACATTATGAGAGTTCCTTGTTTTTTTTTTTTAATATGCAAAGAATTCAAGTTTAAATGCTACAAAATATAGTAATTGAAATTCGTATAAAAAAATCATAAGGAAATATTCATTGCTTCATTCGTACATATTCTTAGATTTTTTGCATTAATTATCTTTGGCGGACATGTGATCGTTTGTATTCACATTTTTATTGCATCGAATTGAAAAATTTTCAATACGAAAAACTAGTTATATAATGGTGATTGTTTGTATGCTTTTTATTTCAAATTGATCATTGAACCTTCGATTTTTTTTTATCGCTTTCAAATCAGCGTGTTCCATATCGATACATATTTGTACCTCGGAAAAATTTTCATAATTTCGATGTCCGTGTCATCAATGAATGTTTTATGGTCGACTTAAAACACAAAGCCAAACAATGACACACGACTTATTATTTTTATTCACGACGCGTATTATTCGCACATTTTCATCGTTTTTCCGACGTTCGGGCGAACCGGAAAATCGTATATGTAAATAAACATTTTTCCCTCCAATTTGTACACATCACAAAGGTACGGAGCTCCCTGTTTATTTGTTTATATTATTCCTCGTTTCATACGCGAATGAGTCAAAAAGATATAATTTTGCATAAAACCGTTTCATGTTCGACCAAGAATTTCGCGCACATCGCTTTCATCGGTCGCTTCTCTTTCTTTTTTAATGAAAGTGAACCGGTTCATGTAATATAGGATTCTTCTTTCGAGTATTGCAAAAATTTCGAATGTTTTTTTCGTGGATCTCATTTTGAGAAAGCTTAATAAATAAAATAAATATACTGAAACTTTATTTTTGTCATATCTTTCGTCGAGTTTTACAAGAGAAACACTTGGAAATTTAAAAAGAAGAAACTAAAAATATTAAATCAACACTCGAATCTTGTGTTGATAGTAATACCTCAAACTATATACTAATTTTATCCAAAAAACTTAAGATCTTTAAACGAGTTAAAGTGATAGTTATTTACGATAAAGCGCGTACGAGCCAGTTTATTTCGAAAAACATCGTATTAATCAAATTTATTCTGAGGCCATCTGGTTATTTTGATATATCTAATATTGAACATAATCTCCGTATAAATTTGAATAAATACTACCGACAAATGGTTATTTTCGTTCAATTTTATCGTAAAAACATTTAATTACTAAACAAAAAATAAATGGATCAAATCTGTTCGAGCGGTCTGATGCTTTAAAAATACGACCTTTAAAAACATCCAAAACTAACAACCTTTAATAGTATAATAAAACGTAATCGCTTTGTTATTTTTAAATTATCAAAATAACATACAAACATTCGAACACACATCTCGATTCTCGACACGATCCCTTAATAATTTTCATAACGCGAATTCATAACATCCCAAAGGCAGTTCACAACACTAGAATTCATTAAGCAAACCACCATTAACAACACTATGCACAACAACTGAATAATTCATCATTACACACGCATAATTCTCATTACAACCACCATTAACATCTGGCGAGCGGCATCTGCAATCGAAACGCGCCTAACGACGGGCTTCTTGCGCTCGAAAACCGACCCTTATCCGACATTACATACATCAAATCGAGCCTGAAATTTACAAACACACATCCTCATGTCCTAGCCCTGTCCTATACATCACTTTCGTAGGAAACGTCCCGGACAATTACCGTAAATCATTGGCCGCACGCGCGCCCGCAAGCACTCGAGGCCCTTCGCCTAATAGCCGCTAATTTCCATAAATGTTTACGCGATTTTCGTTACCGGGAACGAGTGCCCGTTTCCCCAAAGTCGTCCCCTTTCTATGTGGAAGTTGGAGGGAATTTGTCGTCTCGAGGTGAAAATTAATTTGTGCGTTAACTCGTTATTGATTAGCGGAGCCGTCGTCGCGGTAAACTTGTCCAAATTATATTTTCGGCGGGCGCATATACTTTGAGAAAGTGCGTCGCCTTTGATGTGCTGGTTTTGTTGTGTATGTGTGCTTTTGCATGGTTTTTGTGTCCGAGGGTTTTGCGTGCTGCGAATTTGGTGATATCGATTCGGTTGGGGGTTTGTTTGTTTAAATTCTTGGGTTTTTTGTTATGAAAAATATCATATTTTGCGCAGTGCATCGATTTGGTTTTTCGTGTGAAATTTTATATTATGTGAAAGTATTATCAAAAATATTTGAGAATGAAATTTAATATATTATATCGAGAACTTTATTTTTTTTTTATCTGGTATTTGGTTCTTTTTACAAAAATAATTTTAACTTGGATATGAAACTTCAAAAATTTCGGGGAAAAACCGTCGAATCTGTGTATTTATATTTATAACAGTTTGAAACTTTTCAATAGTATAACTTTTAGACTTTTAAAAAACCAAAATTAGTTATATTTTGAACTCCAATATTATTTCAACGCTCGGAAACTTTTATTTTAAAAAAACCTATATTTTTTACGCCAAAAATGTTCGCAACCCAAAAAAAATCACCTTGGCATTACTTACAGTGTTTCCCACACGTTTTTCATCATCATCATCATCCTTCATACTAAAAAACAACAATATGTCACAGATACGCATCTGAAAAAAAAACAATCCGTCGACAAGGTATATATAATCTCGGACACACGTGTAAAAATTAATCGCGATCGGCGAACAAACGAGCGACAAAGCGTTTTCCTTCTTTCGAACTAAGTGGAACAGAAATCGACTAACATTGCGGTTTTGTCGTTCGGTCATATCGTTCAGAGAGAAAAAAATGAACGTACTCGTGTCGTTGCTGATTAAATCATCCGTTCATTTTATCAGATTAACGTTACACGTAACAATAGACCGTAACACGCGCACCATTGCCATTGTTGCACTGCACTTCGTATGGGCATAGAATCGTGTACGGCATTATGGTCACTCAATGACGCTAATGAGTAGAAATGATTTTATTTAAAATTGTTTGCATATGCAAAAATATTAATTACGTTTTTGTGCAGGGGAAATGATAAATTATCGAATGTTTTCATATTTGTTTTTAATATGGAATGAATGTGATTAATCCTCTGTAATATTGTATATAATTTTATGATATAGTTTTGTCAGGTTAATTCGATGTATTGAATGCGTTGAATGAATTTTAATTTGATGCATCATATTTTAATTAAACGGGTATGAAATTTGAATATAAATATAACCGTCATCATATGCAGTTTGAACAACGTCTATTGCAGGACAAGGATTTTCCTACATTCAATATTTTAGGCCAACGGTGCGTGCATTAATGTACAAACCATACAATTTTTTCCTTAAATTTAAAAGAAAAATTTGAATGTAAAGAATTCAAACCGATATGTTGCCAATTATAACATAAATAATTTAAATTATTAATTACTTTTTTTTGATTCTTCCGAATGATATTCCCAATCATCCCGTAACTAGAAAACAAGAAAAACGGACAAAACCACACTCGTAATAACCGAGCACGCACATAACAACAAAAAAGTTTCATCATAAGAACAACCGCAGTGAAGCAACATAATTTGGAACAAATATAAAAAGAACGCCCTTAATAGTCTGCCCATTTATACGGGACGAAAGCAAAGTATTATTTCCGACGAAATTACGCCTCGTAAGGGTTAGGGCCGCCCTTTTTGCCCCGACACTATTCGCTCATACGGAGCCTCACTTTCTTCCGTGAACACACACACAATCAGCGAGGGGCACACTTTCACCAACAAACGTACTTTTGTACGGGGACTTGTGTGAAAGGGCCATAGAAACGGTCCCATTCATCGGGCCGCTCGCCTATCTGCGCCCGTTTAACACTACGGAAAAGTTCCTTATTTTCTTCGTCTGCGGACTTCTTTGGTTTTTTTTTCTTCGTCTTTTTGAGAGTTTTTCCCTTCTTATTTTGCTTATTTTTTTTCCTTTCGGGTGACGACTGGCCTCACAATCGTAAGAGGTTTCGCGGTCTGGCAAAGAACCCTTGCTAGGTCATATGATTTTGGAAGTGGACTTCGTATGGGTTTTGTTACGATTTTAGATGAAAACATTCACAATTATAAATGTTAACGAATTTTCGGTTCCAGTTTAATTTTTTTAATTAAAAATAAGTGTTTTTAAATATTATTGATTGATTTCATCGATTTGTATCAATAAAATCATAAAACTATTATTCAATACATATAATTTTGAATACAGGTATGAATTCAATATAAGTACCTTTGTATAATATGTGGAACGAAAAGAACGCGAATATAATCCAATACCCTGTATCTGTGTAGAGCACAGCCTTTTCATATGAATATGATGAAAATCTTATCACACACCCGATTAAATTTCAGATTTTAATAATTCGCATATACCCATACGATAGGTATGTATTTTAATTCAATAAAATATATTTGACATTGAATAATAACCAAATAGTTTTCGTTTCGTAAACACAATGATTTATGACTATTTCATTATTCAACAGCAAATATTTGTTGATTTAAAAATTCTATTTATTTTGTATTATACACTTTCCACGAAGTTTGAACCGTTCCGCAAGAAAAATGCATAATTACCGCCATACATTTTTCGCCGGCGAAATGAAAACTCGCCTGTCGCGCGGATATCGCCAGAGGAAAACTTGGAACAAAACGAGGCTCGTATCGCAAATATAAAACGCTCGTAAATAAATTTCCCATGGCGATTTCGATATCACGACCGCAACTATACACAACACGCATAGATTAGCGCGACGGGAAAGAAGAATTTCTATTTCCGAGCGGCGTCTGTCCCGAATTACCCCCGCAAGAACCGTGCCAAAACGACAGGTTTCGCATATTTATATACACTTAAATATAATAATGATACACTATAAAGTGAGGGGTATAGAATCCGAATTAAAAATCTGTCTGTCAATGTTGAAAGTTGATTTGTTTGGACGATCGTGTCGATCTTTATCTCGCGCGTCGATCGTTTGAATTTAAATTTTCGTCTAAATATATTTTTTTATAAAATGTAATTTAACAAATTTCGAATCTGCGCATCCCTGGTATATTATAGTACACTTAAATACGTATTAAAATATATATTCAGATCACTTATTCATGTTGAGAGTGTAAGTCCGTGTATTTTTTTCTTTCCTTCCTCACATCTGTCGCGCTCCGTTCTATACGAGTGGGTGTCGGATCTGGAGAGCATAAATTTTCCATATTAAAAGTGCGGCCGGATCGACCTATTTTCGACGCTGATTTAAAGACGTCTCGGAAAATCGTCTCTCGATTCGTCGATCGAAATGGAAAAACTTCGGGAAATCATACGGTTCACGGCCCACGATCGATTCTCAATCATATTCGGTTGGGATGTTCTTGCGCCGTGCGGTTTGTTAATTAATCAATATTTCTTTAGGTCGGTTTATTTTTCAGTGTATTTTATAAATATAAAAGGATTTTCTTCGAGGAACAAGCAATAAGTTATTCGGATAGTATTTATATAGGACGTATAAATCCTCAGCGGCGGGCTTATCTTGCTTAAGCCTTCGCAAATCTTGCGTTACTTGGCTATTTGCGTTTAGTCTATAAAAAAAACTCTCTCTTAAAATAGGAAGTGTTTCGAATTAATTATCCTTTATAATTTAATCGATATTTTATTATATATCTTAATTTAATAATAAGATTTTCTTCGTTCTCATTATACAATATCGATTGTAGAACAAAATTTCCTTAATAACACTTATAAAGATTATGCAATTTTTTCCTTATGTAAATGAAAAAAATTGACTTTTGATGATTCAAATACAAAAATTACTTACTATCACATACCAATTAACTTCACCGATCTGCACGAACCAATAAATTCAATCAAATATAATTCCTCAATTTTTCATAAAGCCAATTTTCAATCAAAAATCAATTAATCCAATACTCCTCATCGAGCAATCAGACCCGACATAAAACTCGTCCGATAATTCGATTCAGTCCCGATTTATACGGCACACATTAACCGATCGCCTTTTGATCCGCTCTTCCATTCCAGCGAGGAGCCGACTCAGATAATCCACTTTTCTCCATTTGCAATTCAATACGAGCAGTTACATGTACACGATTCTCACTGCACTGTTTTATATTGGAGAGAAAATGGCCGGACGGCTTGACCCGGCTCGATTGGGCCGCGAGATTGATCGATAACTAAACGATTCGGTAAACTGCATTGCAGGTTCGGATTGCCAAATTGGCATTGATTCTAAATATTCTAGAAGATTCCGCCGCGAGCCGGGTATCGGTATCGAGGGGCAATTTAAGCATGTTCTGGTGACGCATGGTGAATCGTATAAATTAATGGCGGCGCGACCGTTCCATGTTAAGTAATTCGCATTCTTTCCTTCAAGTGTTAATCAATTCGTCTCGAGATGAATTCCGATATTGCTTGTCGAGTTTGCTTTTCGATTTTATAGTGGTTTTCTTTTCGTGTTGAATGTAATGCGCAGACTTCTCGGGAATCAGATCTAAAGGGTTTTGTAAGCAATTTTTTATTTGATGAGTTTTTCATTCGAAGTTTTATGACTTTTGGAAAATAAAATTTTTCCATACTTTTTCGTAAGCGATTTTTCCAATTATGTTCTTTTGAAGTGTTTTAAATAAAAAAAATCATCGATATCAATAAATTTTATTGAAAAAACTCAATAAATTTCATATTGTGATAACACAGCATACATGTATTTTATTCCAAATTATATTTTGAATAAAATTATTCCAGAACTTATTTTTAGGTTCAATAAAATAACAAAGCGGTAAATTAAATTAAATTATATTTAGACTCATTAGAATTTCTTGTATTGATTAATGAATGATGGAAACTTGACACAAATGATCGAATTTTCCGGATTTTGCAACGAGGGGCGTTCGTTTGCGAGGGCGTTCACTTTCGCGGATATTTTCAATCAATCACAAAAATTGCTCTATTCGGTGTGAAAATGCTCAATTTTTTTCAATATCGGAAAAACACATTGTTCAATGTGCGCGCATGTGCGTGTGTTTTGAATTTTGACGTACATTTTCCATTAACTCCATTCAATTTCGGTCTTATCGATCTTCGCGTGTTTTTTCCCCAATTTTTTTCATTGCTTCGACGCTATCCAAAAATATATTCAAAATTACATTTGGAAAAATTGTATTTACAGTGAGAAGAGAGCTACATCTAGGAGCTCTCAGTTAACGGAAAATTGTATTATGGATTTTCTTTTTATATCGATTTCCATGAAACGTTTTAAAACTCGTTACGCCTCTTCCGTTTTTGTTTTCTTTGATATTGTAGAATAAAGTATTCATGTGAAACTATAAAAATACCCACGTAAATTTGTATACGATCTCCATGGAAGACTTAAATAATTTTTATTGTATTATGTAATAAAAGAGCACAACCATATTCGAATTGTTTTTACGTAATGCCGTAATTTTTATTTCCTCTTGGAAAATTTGCTATATTCTCTACTAAGAGGATTGACGATCTAGATAACACAGAGGAGAACTAAGGAATTATTGATGCGACAGTGAATTTATAAAGCGAGCATCCAAAGATGAAACTCAATTTGTGATGCATCATCGTCTGCTATTATGTGTATTTTGCTGCTTTCATGGTCCCACCATCAAACATGGCGTACAAGACCCATAAAGAATTCACATAAAACAATTTAGATGTTGAATGAATTGTAGCATATATTATATTTCGAGTTGAGAGATGAAATATTATACAATATATGAATTGATTTTTCATAAAACATCACTGTCACGTCGATGTACGTGTCACTGCATCGCGACATTGTGTCATTTTGTCATCGAGATTTTGTATTTTAATAAAAGAAAATCAATAGACGTTTGAATGGAAACCGATAATAGTTTCAGACGTATTTATACCTTTAGAAGATATTTTTCAATTAACTCACATCGTATAATGGCACTAATATATTGTAATGGCTTGTATATAAATGATAAATTATGTAAAATTAAACATTAATAGATATTATATATATAAATTAATTTTATTACCATTCTAAGTTACAGTTTTAATGAATTCTCAGATACAATACGAACGTCGTCATTATCATCATATATACGAATTTCTAACCAATGCAAGTCCTTCCCAATATTACCATCATCAATATTATTTATCATTTTTCGACACTCACAATGAAAAATCATCCATAACAACATTCGACGTTCCCATGGCATGACCGAGCGAGTATATAGACATTATCGCATTACCAACAATCGCAATGCCATCGCCGCTTTTTGTCCGCTGAGAAGGGCAGTGGCGGCACAAATTGCGGCCATTTCCTAGCCGGTACGTGATCGGGAGACGCAGCCGCAGCGGCGGCGCGTGACGGCATTAATTAAACTTCAAATTATTTTTATGGCATTTTTATTGCCGCGCCTCGACGCCACTGCCGCGTTGACAGCACGCGACACCATTACGCCATTAGCGGGATGTTGAGGAACTATTTCATGGTGTTGGGACTACTTGTTCTAAGAGAGTCCTGATTTTTTTATTTATTTTGTATGATTTAAAATTAGATACGTTTGAATTCTTATTAAAAACGTAAGCGTCCACATATTTCTCGAGTTTAGTGTGAGAAAAATAAAAATATACGTATGCATTATTATATTTTCACTCACTCTTCTGACTCATAAGACACGCTTATGTCTGCGCTCACCATGAGAACCGCCCTAATTCGAAAAAATATAGACATTGAATTTATATTAAATCTTATTTTTTTTTTTATTAAATACAATAACAAGATTTATTTCTTTAATAGCGGTAGTACCCGGCGTGCCCGGTTTTTTGGATTTTTTTATAATAGTTGTTTTTTTTTCTGAAAAGTCATGTTAACAGATGAATGTAAACTGAAAAATGCGAAACCAATCGATATCAGTAGTGTATTTTCTTAACGATATCGATGGAAATTTTTTGAACATGTAACATTTTTTTTTATATAAGGGAGGGGCATTTTTTTTCTGAGTGTCCCGTTTTGGGTCCTGGAAAATATGGTCACCCTAAGCAGAAACTTTTCTGGATGCGTAACCAACATATTTACAAAATTTCATCGTGATCGGATAAGCAGTAAAGGCATGCATAGGACTCATACGGACATCTATACATATAATACATTTCATTTTTATTTATATAGATTGAATAAGTAAATTTTATATATTACTAGCGGGTAGTACCCAGCGTTGCTCGTGACTCTGTGAAAATAAATTATGTACCGATTGTAATTATTGTCACAATCAATCGCGACGATGTATAAAAACTTTAAAAAAAATTTGTATAATTTGTATAAAAAACTAAAATGCGAAACAATATTAAATAACTAAATAATTACTTACTTTTTCCGGATTTCAAAGCACATTTTACCAAATTTAGTAAAGATTTGTTTATCGGTTTAGGAGTTCATTGAATATATACATACATACAAACACCGTTTGAGTTTTATATATGTAGAATAGCATGAAATTGAATCTCTAAAAATTTTATTGTACAAATTGATTCGTTTTTATCTGAAAAATTGACTCTTATTAATGGAAACGGTATTGTTTGCTTCTAGGAGGTCCTTTGATCGATGAAGAGTTTTGATGTCGATGTTGATTTTAAGTGTAATTTGATATTGAAGATTTCGATTCGTTTTATTCAATCTTAATATTATATATTTAATTATATAGATTAATATCTATTTAAATTATCAAAAATATATTGAATCAATAGTTACATTGGAAATTGAAATTTCATGTTATTTAATGCTTTGATGTTTTAAAAATAACATCCTAATTTAAATAAATTTAAAATCTTTATTGTTTGTTTTGTTTATGTGTATATTCAAATTGTTTATTTTCAAACAAATATAAAACGGAGTGATATCTAAAATGAAAAATGTTTATGGAAAGATGAATTAATTCAATGATAATTTGTAATAATACTCGGGCATTTCTTAATATAAATTTCAAGAAATTATTAATTTAAGATCAAAAAAGATAAATTTATCATAGATTTTTGAAATCATTATATAACTTTTTCCATTTGAAAAATAAGACTAATTTTCATGTTTACATAGTACGAAAGTTCACGGGTTGATTAATGTTTTGTTTAAGAAAGTTGTAAATTTGTATTCATTAGTTATATTATTATATTTGAGCGTTTTTCCTTATCACCGATTGCAGTTTCTATTTATGTATTCATAATCTTTATGAATTATTCGTTGCGCATTAACGTAAATTTCTAAAATTGTACTCTCCATACGAATTTAATTATTGAGAATATATACAACAAAGTTTGTATCATAAAAAATTACCGTCAGTTAAATTTCTACTCGAAACATATTTACATTTTCGAATAAAGTGCATTTCGCCCCATCGAAATATAAAATAGTTATAGTATAGTTTTACTTTATGAGAATAGTTTAGTGAGCAAACTTTCGAGCCTTTAGAATTGAAAATCGACTGAAAATTCCATTAAATTTGCAATCGAGAGAACCTCCCACATAAAGTATCGCGACCATAATATCCAAAGCGAATCCACCGAACACTTAATCCCATTCACAAACCGCTCCAATTATCGCCAATAAAAAATATCCCCATCGTAAAAGACCCATAATAGACAGAACATTCCGAAGAAAAACCGAGCTTAATTGAGCAGCAACGCTTTCAATTTTAAACTAGAAGTGCATTAAAATGTTTTGAAATGGGTCAACAAACGTCAAAAGGATCGCCGTCGCGACACAAAGAGCCTTAAAGACCCGCAGTTTAGCGAATTGCTCTCAAGAGGATCGATCCGAGAGACAGTTCAACTGTTTAACTGTGGATAGAACCATTACACATGACAGACGGACACCAGAATTGATAATTGAAAACGGTTCAATTTGACCTTAATTGCGTGCCGGCGTCGCGCGTACCGAGAACATAGCGATTATTTAATTCAACGAAAATCTTCGACCCTATTATTTATACATATGAACGCTCTGAATGATTCGCAGAAGTCCTTTTTCCTATAATATCATCGCCGGGATGATTATTGATCGTTCAACGATAAAAGGACCGCGTCCTTCGTCCGGGACCGTTTAATGTGAGCGAAGTGTGCTCGCCGCTCGTAATTAAGTTTAAGTGTTCGTCATAAAACAACAATAACGTGGACCTGTGTTATTGCTCGTGACACACGTTGAATGGTCGCTGTCAATCCTAATTCGATGATGTCTTTTACTATTTTCGGCGAAAGGGTCGACGAGGGGAATGCCCGTGTAGGAAGTTTGGTGGTAATCAGAAAAATAACTATTCTTAGATCTCGTGGTTTGATCCGAGAAATATTGTATTTATTTGAAACGAAACGCGTTTTTGATGCAATAATACCTTGAACTATTGCTCATATACAAATTGTTACGGAAATTCTAGCGGGAATAACAAGAAACGGGTTTTCCTTGAATTCTTAGAAGTACATTCTTAAATTAGTCGTTTTTCAATTGGTAAATTGATGAATGATGATGGTCATTTTTTCTGAATCAAAATATAGCGAGGTACGTTCGCATATGTGATGATTTGATGACTTGTTCACAATGTAACCTTCAAAGGCAAGTTCAATTAATTATGTGGTAATTCGAAATATAACCTTTGAACTCACCGCGGTTGAGTTCTTCATATAAATATTTCAGTAAAAAATACTTGTCGTGTTTGCGCAATCAATCATAGGTGTAATAAATATTTTGTAATAATTTTTTTCTGATTATGTTAACAGCTTTTTTTCAAAATACATTATAAATGTAATAAACGAAAGTTCATAATTAAATTATTGTATATACGTATATTTCTCATTTTGTATTATTTTTCAATTTATTTTTCCGTTCTTCGAAAAACTCATAATTTTTTTGCTAACATTTATCGAAACAAACAGTTGCTTTTAAAGTTCAAATTGTTTTCTTGGATTTCACGAAGTTTCAAGCTTGAAACTCAATTTCCACAAACGCAAAATAAAATTACTGTTTCGGCGGACAAAATTATTCATTCAATTACGCTCAGCATGGGTTTTTCGTTTACGCCCATATTTCTTCTCAGAGAATTTTTTTTCGAAAATAAATAAAACTCAGAATCATAAAGACTACTTTTCAACGCTAGTGAAAATTTTTATTACGTTGAAAATAATATTATTGGCACACAATAACGAATTTATCACGTTTGTGTTTCGGTGCTTCTCTACACTTGATTTACTATTGCCGGTCTGAAGGAGAAACAAAAAAAAAACGTATTTTTATGAAAATGATACACATATAAGGTTTACGAGAAGTCCTAAAACATCTACCCTCACCATTTTACTCACAAGTTAACTTTCTTTTTGTTATGTACCTCTACATAAACTTTTATCTGCTACGTGAAAGAAGCTTTCACATTTGAATACGAGCGCTTTTCCATCATTTCGATTTTTTTGCGATCACGCTTTGCATACATCGTAGAATTTACATAACGTACATTACGAATGGAATTCTTCATTGTAATGCTTTAATATTCGATTCAGTTCAGATGGAACGTAAGTGTCTTTATAAACTCTCGAATAAATTTGTGTTTTCTTCCGCTGATTCGAGTTCATCGAAAATGATTTATAACTATTGTTCCGATTCTATTTATATTTTTATTGTTCTGTTCATGAATTGAAAACAAAACAATTCATTTTATATAGACCGTAGGCCAAAAAGCTTCAGGGCTATCAATCGATCGACCCGTCAAAAAAGGGATGATTTATGAAAAATATTTTCCCACGCGAGTTTCCCGAAAATCACCGTGCAATTTAAACTTTCCTGGCTCGTGACTTTTACGCGTTTTAATTGATATTTTGCACGAAACCTATTTTTTTTTACGTTTTTAGCTGAAAAAAATCAATACAGCCGTAAAGGTTGACCTTATGTAAGGCAACACAAATAACTGCGACCCTATTATTAGACGTTCGTTTTAAATAAAATTGCAATTTACGAAAGCGTTCCAATCGGTAAAAAAAAATGCAAACGTTCAGATTGATTGACAATTCGACAGCGCCATTTAACGAATCCAATAAAATCTTCTACATACGAAAAAAAATCGGGCTTCAATTTAAAATTTGACAAACAAAACTTTTTTGTTGCACTCGAACACGTATACAGAATTTACTTTTAAATTTGCAAACTTTGCATCTGTTTGCCCGAATCCATGCCGAAATACACTTATTTACCTGAAATTCTAATAGAAATTAGATCTATTTACATACGGCACAGATAATACACGAGCACCACACATATTAATATTTACGAAAACCGAAATAAATCAAATAGCTCTCGGATACATTTAAATTTTAATTTTAATTTTAGCACCAAACGATTTCCTGCGATCAAAGGCGGAAACAAAAATGTCTCGATGGATCAATGAATACCAATACCATAGTGCTTTTATGCAAGAGGTAATTTGCTGATTTATTTGCGTGTGCCGATTCGCATATTAATGTTGTGGTTAATTTTTTACATCCGATGCGGTCGTTGATTAATGTATTGAAATGAGTACGTGGCGCCACTTTTAGCTAGAAAAATATAATAAAATTATAATAATGGACTGTTAAATTGTGCTAGTTGATTGTTTGATTCGTTATTTAAAGGTCGTATTTTGGTAATCGTTTGAATATTGATTGTGTTTTCGTGTTAATTATTTGTTATGCCTTGATATATTTGTGTCGGGGTTCGAACGTTAGAAATAGAAATTTTTCTCGTGTTCTATGTTAATATTAATGAGAATGTGATATTTTTGCACTAAGCAAGCGAATAATTTTTATGGCTGTGCTAATTTTTACAAAACATTACACTTTATTCTCGTTAAATGAAGTGGAAAAACGTGAAAATTACGAAGAAATTTTAAATTATGAAATCTTTAATTTTAACTGACTATAATTGTTTTTAATTAGAAGTTTTTGTCGTTGGGAATATAAAAATAATAATTGTAACATACCTATAATAAATATTACGGAACAGAAAAATAATTTATTTCGTTATTTAACATACATAATTTTTTACTTCTTAATTAAAATGATCGTATCAGACTGGAATGAGACAGCCATTCCACAAATATTTGCCAAATATCTATTCATAAATCATAGTAAAATAAAAATTATTATTTGAGTTATTAATTCATCATGGAGATTCAAATAATTTCATATTCATTTCATAACTGTTATTCCACAACTTTCCTCAGAGACAAAACATTAAAAATTTTCACAATGATAAACAAACATCAATACATTATTCAAAACTATTTATACCCAAATAAAAACACAATTAATCAACAGACTGAATAAAAATTCAATCGATCAACAACCCGACCAAAAAACAAACCAACCATACATGAAAATTTTAAATATTTATTCGATTCCAAACCCATCACATCATATAATCTAATTTCCACCATAAAATACGTCAATTCCACATAAAAAATGAAATAAAAAGCCGACGATGCGACGTCGCATAATGAGAGCGGTCCTCAGGAGCGTGCTTCTTGACAGCTCGGCGTAACGTAGATGGATGACGGCGTCCCGCTAACTATCTGAAACCCGTGTTACTTTGCCGCAAATGTCCTCCTCCTCGTGTACACATCCGAAAGGATGGCTTTTTATCCGTCGTTAACATCCATTAACGGCCGCGGCCGTTTGTCTTTGAAGTTTTCGCCGAACGTGTAATATGTGGAGAGGACACGCCCTCGGAACGTTTGCGCGCTCCGTGAAAATAATATATATTTCAATTAGATGTCTGGAAATTTTCGAGGTTGTTGTTTCGATGTTGATTCGGCGCCTTTATACAGGGTTAATGGTATTGTTTTTCGATTTCAATTGATAATTTTTTGTTAGTGTTGTTGTGCGATTGTTAATTCTGCGATTCCGAAATGATTTTTCAAGCGTGATTCGAAACGGGTTCGCCCCGAGGTGGAACGACACTGAAATTTTCCCTTTCGAAAAATACGCTGTGTAATTCAAATATGGAAATTTCGCTCGTCGCATTGACGCGAACATTTTCAGCTATGATTGTGTGATTTTTTTCAAAAAAATTCTTTTATATTTTCAGACGAGACAATGACATCGACGCCAAAAAGACGTGAAGCGAACGTGAACCCGTCCCGACGTACTTACGCCGAAATATAATTTTGAAAAATATATCTGGGATAGAATAGACGGCGGAAAAACTAGTCAGTGACAAGAAAAATTGTTTCGCTAATCTTTATTTATTGTCTCGTGATACGTGTGTGTGTTTAACAAAGGCGTTTAACGCAAAATTGAAGTGTCTATTTGTGATATACGAATACTGTTAATGTCAGTGTTTGTGTTTCGACGGTGAAACCACTCTCAGCAGCCAACTGGATAAACAGCGTGTTAAAAATCGGTAAGAAATTAATTATTCGTTATTTGCTCGTTTCCAATATGGGAACATTTGATAATTAGCACAACGACATGAATGTTTTTTGAACTTTTCGCTTCGTGCATTTTTCTATTATTCTGTCAATATTACATAACTTTGAAGCCAGGTAGAATTAAAACACGATCAGTTTACCTATCTGTAAAAAGTTTGTTCCATAAAAATCATATTTCAATACGATTTCGAAACCTTTTCAAAACGCTTAGATAAGATGTTTTGCAAAGTTTCGCTCGTGCTATTACTTCTTCCGCAAAAGTTTTCGATATCTGATGTTAACGTTGGATTTAGTCGAAACTCTCATAACATTCGTGTTAACTCTTTTTTCGACGATAACGATCTCTCATTACATACTAAATTTTATATATATATACAACGCGTGTATTTTATTAAGTTCGGATGAATATAAAAAATTTATAATACGGCGAATTATATTTTGAAAATATTTCAATAGAATCTATTTCGGTGCTCGGGCAGCTGTGTGTCATTTGTCTTTGATATTTTTCCAGATGAGATTTTCGTTTTTGCATATCAATTATGCCAATGGAGCATAAAGTGTAGCGAAAGAAATTCTTTACAATGTACACAGAATGTTGCCAAAACACGGACCGGCTCACTTAGACAAATCATCGATTAGACGCGATGACTGGAGCTTTTCGCCGAAAACGTGCATCCGACTGGAAAAGTTCAACGATCTTTCAATTTGTGAGCCTCCAATAAAAATACCTAACGAGAATATAAAAAATATCGAAATAAAAAAAGCTTCGTCGTGCACATTCATTACGGCCATACACACGTCATCGTTTCTGCGTATTGTTCCGTCCCGCGAAAATTTTGCTAACCGAAATTAATTTGAAATTCAAATTTTTCCATTTGAATTTGTATAAAAATAACTCGAGATTACGCTAATGCGAAAATCAAACGAGTTTTTAAATGGCGGCGACGTTCACACTCGCATCCCTCATAATTTCCAGCTCGGCTCGATTTACGATCCTCAAATTCGATCAAACAATCCACTTATACAATAAAACAGATCAACCATCTGTACAAGAACGAAGGCAAATGTGTTTTCAGCAACGAGAGAATTCGAAATTGCGTGCACAACGCGAGATAACGGCTCGTAAACGAATCTATAAAACGAAACGTTTACGTCCACGTAATTGAGACGAATCGCCCGGTTCTATCGAATATCAATGATGGACCGAAAATTGATTGATTGCATTCGTATGAACACATAGTGGGTGGAAATTGTACAAATTTATCGCATTGTATCGCGAAAACGACAGCCCGTGTCGTCACTTCTGGTGGACCTTTTCGCGATCGAAACCTGTTGCACGAAACGCCGTTATTTCGATCGAACAAAACGTGTAATTAAACCGTTTGTTTTGAGAGCTTGCTTTGTGAACACGGCGGAGACTGTGTGTGTAATAAGTACACGTGAAATAATAAAGGTGTTTGTGCTGAAAAATTAACGCTTTTGTTCTTTGCGGTTCTCTCGCGTGATGTTTTGCTGCATGTTAATGGAATGATGGGGTTCGTAATGTCGGTTATTGTTGATAATTGGAGGTTACTAGCTAATTTTTATGAATGAGAAAATATTTTTTGGTTTTCGTGTCTGAAAAATCTTTCATCACATTCAGTATATTAATTATCATATACAATTATTTTTCAAGCGCTATTGAATGAGGTTTTTACAATTCTTTTTCATTCTCGTCTTCTTCATTTCATATAATTTTCTTTCTGATTTCATCTCTAGTGATAACTAGTACTTTTTGTTTTCTTTTACAGCCCTAATATAATATATCATTTAAGCTTTTCATGTATCCATTTCCTATTCATTGTTTCATCTTATTGCCAAATAATATCAGATATTTCTAAATATTATTGTATTTCTTCTCATATTCGCTAATATACTCTCAATTTTCGTAAGTATTTTTGTATTGGTTACTCACATTTTCTAGCCATATTGAGTATTTTACACAAAAACATTCTAACTATTTACATGTTTATAAAATAATAAACGGGCACAATCAACTGGAACACATTTGAATACACAAATATTGCAATGTCAGTCCATACACAATTTGGAATACTCCATCGCTGCGCAAACATTCGAAATTAAACAAGCCGAAATATAATTCGCCAATTTGCTCGTTTACAATATTCAATGAAACTCAATCACGTTTCGATTCGCTACAATTTCAACACGATCCGATATTGTAGACACAATAAATATTAAACTTGGAATTGCGAAAATTCGATTCGAGTATTAATTGACTTAAATTATCCGATAAAACGTTCGCAACGACCATATATCTGATGGTGTCGTAAAGCGCAATTTATGAGAAAACTCGCGTGGAAATTAGCAAATTTTCATCGCGAAAACGAAAGTGCTCGATCGAAATATCTTCGTTGTATCTATTTTGACTATAATAACGATGTATCATTACAAATTATGGTATTACTTTAGCTGCATAAGAGCGTCATTTGTGCAGTCGAAAATGCTATAGCCTATAACCAACATCATTATGTACATCCAAACGCATTATTTTAAACTGTTCCGCAAATATTCGCATTCTGGAAGAGAGTTTTCAAGAAAATTATATATCGTTTTCCGACGATAGGTATGTTTGTTCGCGTTTAGACGATAACCCGCAAACAAACTCCCACCCAAATTTTATATTTGAATATGCATGTTTTTTTTCTGTATGTGATCGTGGAGTTTCGAAGTTCATAAAAGATTTATCATCATAGTTTTATTATGTGATAAATTTGTGGGCGTATATAAATTATAATGACGTCTATTTTTTCTAGAATCGTTTTTCTTAATTAATATAATGTAATAATGGAATCTGAGTTCATTCTCGAAAATAATTTTGAAATATTCGATTTAAACATTTATCAGAAAATTCTCTTTCTACAGTTGACTCGGTATAAGCATATTGCCGTTTAATCTTTGAACTTGTAATGTGTCAGAATGATAAAGGTTCTCGTGACCCAATTTTATATTGTCAACCAAAATATAAAGTTTTTAGTTTAATCTAAAAATCTACGCAAAACATAAAAAACACGCTATTCATAGTTTTTCATTGATAAACTATTATTAACCAGTTCATTTTTGAGCCGATTTTTATTTTCGCTACAATTGCAAATTAAAAATTCCACACAATACAACCCGCGCATATTTCAATAACATTTTCAGCCGCAAAACTGAAACAATCAAAATCCAAAACAACACCCTCAAAGCGAAAACCTCACCACAGCCACGCGCACATTTAACAAAAAAAAATTCCACCGCATTAATTAAAAAATGATTACGCACGAGCTCATAAAAGCACATATTCGCACACAGGAACCCATATAAAAATTCCTGTGCATACTTATTATATTTTCAGCTGCGACCTTTCCGCAGTAATATAGTGCCGACAGAGGAGCCGCACGCGAGAACCATTAGACTTCAGCGCTTCCCCAATATTTCGCCCGCTCGGTGCCAATGTCCCTAGCCACCCCTTTTTCCACCCACTGGCCACCCCCTGTCCGCCCCTTTTCAACCCCCCAGACGTCGGTGCTATCCTAGTTCGGTGGCCAAGTGTGCCTTCGCCGCCCCAGTTCGCGAGATAGTCTGATATATGGGCTGCTTCCCATCATGATTCATTTCCTACGGCTCGTTTTCCGTATAATGTACGCTCGTAATGCGCCAGTGTGTGTGTATGTGTGTCAGCATGGTTGTAATCCTCTGGAGGCTGGTGTGCTCCTTTTGTTTCCGGGAAAAGTTTTGACATGTTTTTGTTGAGAGGTGCATTTGGTTGTGTTGCGCGGTCTTTATATGTGCATTCGATGTGTTAATATTGAAATAATAAAAGAACTTTTTTTTTATTTTCAACATTGAGCGATATGTTATCATAAAATTGCATATCGATGAACACAAAACATTTATAAAGGATGATTTTTGTATTCGAATCTTTAACCTATTAAAATTCATCTTAATCGTCAAAACGCTCTTTTGATTGTCTTGCAATAGATTTTATTTTATCGGTGATGATATTAAATAAAATTTAAACTATTACTTAATAAAAAAGATACAATTTTGATATGTTCATAAAAATCGGATTGTGAAATCTCGTGTTTATCAAATTTATAATGCATTCAATCAACTCGGCCGCTTTAGTGGCGGTCATTCGATATTTGCCACTATGATAAAAAAATGTTTTTAAAATTAAGCATCTCTCTAATTTTACATGTTTTTGTGTGGAGATTATTTTTAAAACTGACATACTTTCGTATGAGAGAATCGTTCGAGTGTTCCGTCGGACATGTTTCACAAAATGAGCTGATTTTCCTCGTACATTAGCCAAATTAAACGTCGACATTGAACAATGAAACGTATCCATTGAATTGTTGCCAAAGCGTTAAAATTACAATAACTATTAAATTTTGAGTGAGCCAGCAGGTGAGAGCTTCTTATCCATCGTCGTAATTTTTTTCAGATATCATTTTTGGATTGATGTGTCGTTGTAGCGTTTTTTCCAATCCACTGCTTTCGCTATTGATTTCTCATAGTCAAATAGGATTTCGAATTGAGCATTCGTAGTTGATGTTTTCACGACCTGGAATCCGCTATCGCTTCGTAAAATATTCCATTTATTAAAACGAACGAATCCAGTAACTTCGCATAGCTATCATAACGAAATTCCCGGTTGAATATAATGGTTTCGATAACGATCCGTACATAGTTGTACAAACCATTTATTTCTTCATTATAGCGAAAATTTCAATAATTTTACGAGCGTACAAAATTATTTTTCTCTTGTGTCATAGAATAATTAACTTATTTTCTAATATATTCCTCACATATATGCACACAATAACCTTCAGACCGTTAACCCAATCCGAGGTCCTCTCGGTCGAGAGCTTTAACCTTTTTTTTCATTAAAGCTCCATAAAATTGTCTGAATGTGAATATAAAATTAAATGCTTTCAGCGAAAAAGCACTAGAAGAATTTTCTATATTATATTCGTTCATATATTTTTAATAATATTGGCTTGTCTTCCATAATGCCTTCAACCGACTATTAAATTTCCTTAGTTATTTAATTTATCTTGATGAACTTGTACGTCTTTCTTTTTTCATTCAACGGGCCCGGTGAAGTTCAGTTGTAAATTTAATTTTCAGATTCAGCATTTTGTGTTCGAATTCTGTTCCGCCATAACTTTAAAGATTCATTTGACATTTAGACTATTCAAAATTCCGTTTGAACTGTTATATTTGCTTCGTTTTACAAAATTTCTTTTGACGATTAACAAAAATTAATATGTACGAATAACAATTCAAAAATCTGAAGTACCTTTTTAATAATTCATTCATTTCTAGAGACTTTTTCATGAAGAGGAACGTTTTACTGTAGTTGATTTTTTTTATTTTAATTTGAATACGAGTCGTCCACGTTTCCTATGAAAAATGTTGAAAAAATCATAATTATTCAAACAAAAGACTTCTCTGTACGCAAACAAAAAGTCCTATTGTATGTTTTCATTCGTTAAATAATGTATGCAGGTCGTTTTTACATAAATCCACGTATTTTTTAATAGCTCCTCACTATAAGCGTACATTTTTACAAACGTTCCTGAAGATCAATCATCGTAATGATCTTCGACGATCTTATGTCTTTTAAGTATTTTGACATCTGTAATTGTACAATGCCAAGAATTACGAAACTCTGCCATAACTCTGAATAGATAAAAGTTTGTATTTTTTGTCACTGTATAAAATTTTTTCGATTCGTTTTATTTTCCCGTCATTCAAATAAGATGACATTGATACGCTTCTGCTGTGTAAAGTTATATAATATATTATATTAAATCCAAAACGCTACAACCATTATAATATTTTCAAAACTGAGCAAACAGCAATATTCTGTTGAAATCCAATCGACAACCTAAGTCCTCGTGTTGTTTTAATGTCAATTTTCCGGTCGGAAAAGCGTTACCGACAAACCGTCACGAGTAGCAAATTAACTCTAATCGTTGTATTATATGAGCATCGAAATTTATGTATTCAAGGTAATCGATTAGTAGTTACTATTCACACTTGTGAATATTTTTCAAGTATTAATGAAAAATAGTTATTCGGTGCCATGCGTCAAATTGTCATCGTTATTTTAATGATTTTAAATTAATTTTCATATTGATATATGAAACGAAACGAACAAAAAAATCGTTTCAAGGAAATTATTTTGCAATCAGACAGTGGCCTTTTTATATTTAGTTAATTTTACAAATTCCGTCTAAATTTTCAAGCGGAAAAAGAATTTTCATGCCAAGAAATCTGATCAACACATATCTTATTACCTCTCAACGCCACAAATTTGTTTTGATTTTTTCATCTTCACAAACATGAAAACTACGAACTGACCTCACTCACGATGAAAGTTTCAGACCTACTTTTTTAATATGAAAATAGACTTAAGTAATTCAATAATATAAAAAAAAATCTACTTCTTATTAAACAACCGTAACAGTTATATTAGTCATATTTTTTTATTTTCCAACAGAATTTTTTTCGATTTTCATTCTCATCCATCTTTCAAAAGTCCCGGGTATATTTATACATATTTTTTTCGTTTAATCAAATTCGTCGCACAATTTAGGGTGACGCAAATGGAAACAGCGCTGGCACACAAGTTGAGACACTTTATTTTAAGGCCGATCGTCTATTTTTGAATGCCGCCTTTTCGCCAGATCACACATGTGACGCATATACATAATAAGTGTCATCATCATCGTCTCTAATACACGCTGTAGTGTATGCAGAACGTCCTAAAGTAAATAAACCCCGTTCGATATCGAAAAAACTGAAAATAAACGACCGCTTTGGAGCAAGTAATCTTGATTTTGCTTCGCCCGAGGGATTACTCGGAAAAAGTTGAATCGCTTTTGAAAAATATTATGCGGAAAAGCTTCGTAAAAAAAATGCAATTTCTATGTCAAAACGGTTGTGTAGTTTTTTAAATTTGGTTTCCGGAAGGTTGCTTTAATTACATTTCCGGTTAAATTTAATGGCACGACGTTATTACGGATGTAGTTTAATTTGTTTTGAAATAACTTGCCCTATCAAAATATTAAAGCGATTTAATTATTGCGTGCGTCGGTCAAGATGCTGTAACGTTCACATTAACTTCGTTCCACAAATTTTGAGTGTTACGAGAGATTCTATTATCATTTTAGCTCGTATAATTGAAATATAAACAACGATTAAATTATATCAAAAATTATTTAATTTAGTAAAAATACTTTTGACTTCTTCCATTTCTTTTGGAAAAAACCTCTGTTTTCGTTTTCAAAACAACGGTCAATTGAAGTGTTTGTAATAAAAGCATCATCATTCATAGCTCGTTTACAATTATAAACCTATTATATAAACTTATTCGAATCAAAATCCATTACTCAAACCCGTTATAATAGAAACCATCACAATTACTCCATCACCTTTAATATATAATAATATATAACATGTATATTTTAATATACAATCAATATCACTTACATTTTTTCCATCGAACAAACAAAATTCAGATAAGAGTTTCTCATCACATTTAAACACCTCATCGAAACCCATCGAGACGAATCAATTATTCACAGCAATACGACGTTTCCGAATTCACGAACGAGAAAAAAATTGAATTCGCCGAAAACGACCAAAACACGTCGAGACGCCATTACGGACTTCGCGTTTCCATTAAAAGCGATGCGCCCCAAAATCGGACCACCAAGAAAGCCACGTAGAGCTGAAGGGGGCTGAAAGGGGGTCAACGGGGGCTCATGGGGAATGAAATGGGTGTCGGAGAAGGCTCCAGGCAGTAGTTTTCAATGTATTTTTAATGGGTTTTTCGTTTTTATAATAGTAGAATAAAATTAAAGTATAATTTCGGATATATATATTTAATGATTAGATGGATTATGTTACTATTTTTGTTTAATAATAAAGTCTAGGTATAGATTTAGAAAAAATATATAAATTTTACTTTAACAAAATATTATTTTGTAGTATTATTGAAATGTATATGTTGATACGCGAATAAAGCATTAAAAAAAATGTTAAATTGTATTCTTATTTGAAAAATGAAGTCTTCTTTCATCTTATTGTCAACTCACAATATTGAACAATACCGTCGTATTTATAATGCTTTCTAATATTATATTTATTATTTACAAAAAAAATCTTCATTGAAAACTAAATATATATTCACAATTGATATTTCTAAAATGTTAACCATTTTACCATTTTTTATCATTCACAAGTTTTTATCTTTCACTTAAGTCAAACAACACATAGAACAGTTGAGTAGCCTATTTACAAAGATGGCTTAAGCCACCCTGGATCGGTTTTCATTTTTTGATGGATTTCTTGTTCTACACGAGAAGCCCGATCTGGTGATGTATTGCTTGCTTAACAAAGTTGATGAAAACCGTATGAAAACGATGATCAGCTCAAAAAAGAAAAATTTCAATAACTTAAAAACTTCAGGAGATACAAAAAATCAGCTGTCGTGAAAATTTTTGTTAAGTGGCTTAAGCCGTTTTTGTAAATAGGCTACTCAGTTAATTTATGGATATCATTACCCTTTACCCTCCCGACTTCGATATTCATCTCTCGAATCTCCAAATTTCTCAATAATATCAAAAAAAACTTTCCTTTAACCGCCACAATGTTACTAAAAAAGGGTGCCATTTATCGGCCCGACAAAATAGCCCCTTATCCCGACAAAATAAATGGTATCACGATGGTATATGTAAATGCACGTCTTTAAAATTTTTAACGACCCTAAATGTGAAATTCACAACAGGATCGGTGGTCGCCCGTCAGTCGGGTTGCCAGTAGCAAAAATAAATTTCGACAGAGAATTTGTGAAGTCGGCGGCCCTGTAAACAAACTGACAGTTGTCGAGAGGAGACACCAATATATTTAATTTAAACTAAAAAAAATGATACTTAAATGATAAAATGATAAAACATACCTAATCAGTAAAATTGTATAAACCTACCTATGCATATTGTGAAATATGTTTGTCATATTTTTCAAACGTTTAATAAATATTGATGCAATAGAAACAACATTTCATATGGAATAAATCATGCATATTTCGATTTTAATTATCAACTGTTGTTACTTAGTAACATTTCTTTGAATAACCGATGCGAAATGTCATTCAACTGTCAAGCGCATCATAACCTACAAAAAAATGTAATAAGTCCAATTGTAAGTATTTTTCAACTTTTTTAAATTTTAAAAACGTGTAATTAAGTAATTTTTAATTTAAAAATGGTTTTAATTTTATTTTGGTATAAAATAAACAGTTCATCAAGTCATAAGAATTTTAATTTATATTTTTTTTTGGCAACCCAGACTTGACGGGCGACCACCGATCCTGTTGTGAATTTCACATTTAGGGTCGTTAAACATTTGTCGTGAAATAAATTTTTACTGTCGTGCCAACAAATTTAACCCCTAAAAAAATTCAAAAATTACCCAAACCAAATTCGATTTCATTCTCCATACACATTTCAATCACAATCTAACCAATTTAAAACGATCCCACAAATCGGCCTCAATCCCCATACATCCAATCGAAATTGAACACCTATATGCCCACGGGGGCCCACCGCTCGGCCCCCGGGGGCCAGACCGGAGCCCTGGGTTGGCAAGGGGCCCTGCATTGTTCACATTCCGAAGGCCCCCGGAGCCTCCGCCCCTTAACACACATTTTCCGCCACCGGACACGGCCTGGGGCCCCGACCCGCCCCTGGGCCCCCACTTTATTGTTCGCCGTTTTGCGAAGACAGGTCCTCTCGGCCCAATATGGCCGGATTATATTGTTTCGGTCGAAATTGTTCGAGTGTCGTACGTTTGCGGTGGTCGGAAGGCTTCGGTGGATTCGTTTTGGTTTAATTTGGGATTTTTATATGGGTAAATGGTGCTTGATTGTGCGAGTTTAATTTGGGTGGGTGGCTGTGTGTTTTTCGAGTGTCGTTTGAAATGGATGTGATTAATTTGTGGATTTATTTGTAGTGTGGTTTATCGATTTGAAAAATATTTGGTTATTGTTTTAATAAATTAAGTGTTGAGTTATTTTGTGGAATTTTCATTTTGATATTGTAAAGTTCAATTTATAACGTAATATTGTATTATAGTTTGATTACCATATTGAAGCTTTTTCACGGTCGAGCAAATCTGATTGTTTCCATTGTCTAGAGTAGACATAAACAACGATCAACGTGGTTATCATATTAATTAATTATTCAATAGTTATACTTTAACAAGAAATTTATTTGTAAACCCTATTAAAAATACACGAACTAACCCAAATTTTCAATTACAATGAAAACTTTATACCTTTTCAGTACGGTTCTTTGTGTAAAAACACATAGTTTGTTTTCCACATGATTGCAAAATTTATGAGCACATTAAAAGAAAGTACGACTGATAGATAAATTCACAATCGTTATTTGAACTGTTTTCAGTACTGAAATCATTAGACTTATAATATATATTATTCCAAACTAAACATACCATACCATAAATTACACTTCATTTTGAACAATTGCGACAGCTCCCACTGGATAACCACATTCATAACTCAATCATAAATTTTACAAACGATCATTCCAATCAATATTTATAGAATATTGATCCTACTTATTCATTTTCATTGAAATATCGCAAACTTATAATTGAACAACGTTTATCAACGAACTGATTTTTTTCATGTCATCACAGTTAAGCGGTATGTAACGAATGTTATATAATATTTATATTAGATTTATCATTCAATTATTTTTGTATTTTAATTTAATATAAATGAAAACATTTTATGTTTTTTTTATAGTATCAAAGTTCTTTGTAGTTTAGTGGGCGTTTATACATATAAGCAATAGATATTATTTTACAAAAAAATATATTAAAATTTTTCGCTATTTATATTAAATATAATAAATAAAATATTTTTACCTTCTAAAAAAATATTATAGACATATTTAAGTGTAGGTATAGGACGAACCCCGGAGGCGGAAATTAATCTCGCCGTAACGGCGCGTACTATACGGAGTCGCTAACGTCGTCCCACGATTAGGCTAAACGATTACCCTTACACACCTACGCTTTCGTATACACGGACACTTTCTGGCCCTTTATGGCCCTCGGTAATTAAGGACAACGATGCTGAAAAATACTGGCCGTTTTATTTTTTTTTCGCTGAGAACGAAGACCCCCACGGGCCGTGGCCGGGTCTCGATTTCGTTTTTTGTTCGTGTGCCGTTTCGGCTTTGTCGTTTTGACGATGCGCGTTTATTTTTCGAGAAAATTCGGTGTTTTAGATGTTTATGGGTAGGCGGAAGTTTAAACGGTTCGTGTGAAATGGGTGGTGAGTTGGGCTGTTCGGCGCTTTTCTTCGAAATTTTGTACGTTATTCGATTAATTTATGTTGGAAATTTCGCTCGTGTTTCATTGTTTTCGTTGGTAATTTATTTTGCTTTAGTATTTGGTTGATGGTGGATAAAATGATTTTGAAATTGGTAAACATTTAATCATAGTTGTTTTTAATAAATGCGCTTTCAATATTTTATACAAAGTATGAAAAGTAACGTCGAATTTATGAACTCAATAAAAAGTGTAATTTTTACTTAGCGCCTTCTTGAAGATTAAATTTTCTTTTGAGTAATTCTGAGAAATTTGTTTCAAAGTATGCTGATTTATTAAATGGTATTATAATTTTTGTAATTTGACTCCGTTCAATGATATTGATTATATTGAAAATATTCTATAAAAAGTTATTCGATCATTCATAAAATATTTGTAAATTATGTATATACGTGAAGCTTTCAACGTAATCAAATGAATTTTTTAATATTAAACTGCATCATTATAAATAAATGATTTCAGTGTTTTTGGCTTGGTACAGAGTAAACACAGCCAAGGCAATTTATGGTATTGAAAATTTTTCTTCTATTTTCGCAAACGTTTGTTCGCTGAAACGGAAAAACTTAATGGGAAAACGTTTCGTGTAGAATTTCCTGGAGCGACACAGTTTCGCAAAAGACGCAAGTTTTCGAATTTCCAAACGAACCTTGAACTTATTACAAACTCGGCACATTATACATACAGAATTTCACAGAAAGCAGTTCGACCCACGCATAAAACGACCCGCGAAAAATCGGCTTCGTTGTGAATTTTAAATTTCGAAGAACCTCCCGCTCAGAAATCCGCGAAACAATAACTTTTGGGCTCGTTTCCGTCGTCCTGAAAAGCTTCGACGGAGCAGTTTACGTGTATACGAAACACACAATACACAAAGGATTCGTTCCTGAAACGAAATCGTTCCGAAACGGCGAAAGTTAGATTGATTAATTAAATTTGTTGAAACGATTCCGTGTCGCGTTTCGCGTAAATAGCGCACCGGGCGTGACGTGTTTCGCCTTTCTGCGACTTTAGGTTAATTTTAACCGTCAAGTTAACCTTGCCTTTTATCTGAAGTTCAAAATACGTCCTGAGGGCGATAACATCTTTTGAAATATGGATTTGATTTTAATTTGCGGTTTTTCGAATATTAATTTAATTTTTATATTTGTGATTTGTTTGAAAGCAAAATAAATTTTCATTTTGTTTCTGTGAGATATTTTGTATTGTTCTTGCGTCTTCGTTGTGTATTCTTGAATTATATTTTGGATTTAATGATTGAAATATACGATGTGACAATTTAATAAGTCGGCGCGTTAAATCTAAGGGAAAAGGGTTTAGAATTTAATTTAACGTTATTAGGTACTTTGGAAAGGGTGAGATAATCATATTAGTCGACTATGAATTATAACTTCAAATACACTTAAACGTAGTAAAACGTGAATCGAGTTTCGAATTTACGTTCAATTCGATTTTGCATGATTATCAATTTGATTAAAATAACATGACTATTGATTATTTAAAAAAAAAATCATAACGACCTTGTTGAACAGGTTTATTACAAATTCTTTTGATTTCATCCGAAACTGCTAATTTAATAACATCTTACGCTTCTAATAAAAAAATCAAGTTTTTTTTGTTTTTTTCCTACATAAAAACTCTAACTTCATATTATAATTTGTCTAATGATGTGTTTTATGTTTTGAAATTCTGATAACGAATCGCAAAATTTATTTTATTTCTCAATACTTTCCATTGATTTTATATGAATATATTTTATTTAGTATTTCTAAACTTTTTTGTTTACGTTTAAATATAACTCGACAGTCAAAGAATTGTATTGTTATAAAATATAAATTTAAGCTAATTTATCAGCAAATATAATATTATATAATAATATATTCTCCTTTGATATGAGCTCTCTGATGCATCATAGAATTTATTTAAGTTTAATTCTGTTAAGCGAATTTATACGAAACATAAACCGAAACTTTTCTAGTATGTTAGACATAACATGTTCAGTTTTATTCGCTTTGTCCAGTTTTACGACCGTTGTATACACACTCGTGTATTTTGTTAACCGAGAATCGTTTGGCGCGAACGTGCCAACTCCATGTAAAGTGTGCGGTTCGCGAATTACAAGCGCATTTGCGTAATTCGGTGTGCCGACGAGCTTTTAAGCTACTTAATCGTTTGCATAAATAACCGAATTCGTGCACCCTTCCTTCGGTGTGTTCTGTATTAAAAACTTGAACCAGTCGGCGAAGAAAATTACACGAAAACATTAGCGCCAATTAAAAGTTTCCAGCGGCCATGCTCGAACTGAACGATGCCGAAATTAAATTTTAATTTTGTGTAATATTACAACGAACTAGACGCTTGTGGAATTGTGACTTTTTTGTTGTCGAGTGTATTTCTCGGTTTTATTTGTGAATATTTCGTTCGGAGGAAGTTAAATTTTGTTTTATTAGCGCGCGTTTAAGGACTGTGTGTTGGATTCGACGTCTTTGATCCTTTGAGGTCGGTTGACTTTAGTGGATCGTTCGGCAAATAAGCGGTTCGAATTTTCCTTTTGAAATTGTTTGTGAAATATTGAAATAGGAAAATGATGTTTGATTGCAGTGGATTCGTGGTTTATATTCATTGGGTGCATTTTTTCATTGCGGAAAATAAATTAATTTCGTAAGACCCTCAGTTCCGAAGCATCTCTCGTTGAGAAGTTTCAAAAAAGAGTAAACTGATTAGAAAAGCCGTCTTCAAAGTAAATATTAATAACGAAAGGAAGTTCAAATAGTGAGACTGACACGTGTCATAAACTAAACTTCCAACAATTTATCATAAGTTGATGTTTATTGATAGAGTTTAAAATACACCCCAGTTTCTGTTTGTTGAAATTATAATAAGTTTAACGGGTAGACTGTTTTGAATAAAACTCAATTCTAATGAGCTTTCTATAAAATTTTACATAAACTTGCATTAATTATACACTTATCTTAAAACAAACTTCGCACATTTCTCGCTGTATAACAAAAATGTTATTCAAGAAACAAATATTTCGCTACTCAAGATCCAACAAACGTTGCCTAAACGAATAATGTCCCTTTTCATATATACACATTTCTGTAAAATTTGCAAAACAAACAGACAAATCTAGAAACCAAACTATTTACACAAGAAAGCCATACGAGTTTATTTCCTTCATACTGCTGACCGTTGCGAAACTTTTTTTATATAAATACTGTGAATTATTTTCGATTAGATCATCGCAATCCGATTTGGGCTATTTATACATCGGATCGATGATTCAAATCGTATGAAAAGCGCACGCAACGACGACCCACCTTGACAACGATCATTCAATATCCGTTCGGACGTGTCGTCATCGCGTGAACGTAGCACGTCCCGTCATCAACTCACAGTCTAAGCGCTCCATCGAACTTCCGCATAAAGCCGGCCGCTTAGAATGGTGCCCCGCTATGAAAACCTTGCACATTGATCTTGAAAATCAACAAGCGCAGTGCCGCACTAATTGTACGATTGTTGACAATAATTAAAGCGATTTGTTTGATAATTTTACATGTGTGGAAATAAAATATTATATATGTGAAGATCTTGAAATTTGAACTTATGAATATCGCATCGAAAGCTTTTCCGTGCTGAAAGGAATATGTTTGGAGCGGTGTTCGTAAATTGAATTTTCCGACAATCAGCGCTCGAATGCGCCGAGTTTTTTTAAGGCCACCGTAGAAAAAAACTACTTGTATATATGACGCGGAAAATTCGCAGCACTACGAACGGAGCAATCCATTTTTTGTTCAAATTTACGCGGACGGTACGCTTTGCTTCGCTTTGAACGCGAAAGTTAATTTCCAGACCTGGCGCATGTGTATTAAATGAATTTTTTAATTCGAAAACCGCTTACAACCAACGTTCTGTGAGAAATTCACTAAATGAAAACCAACTACAAGGTACAAAGAGCTGTAAATGTACAATCGCATTCTACAAATCGTACCGTGAAAATATAGGATTTTCCGATGTGGAATTGAGCATTTTCAACGATCTTTGCGTCGACAAAAGCATCGAAAATCTACCACGAATTGCAACGGAGATTTCACTTAGAAATTTTCCAACAATGCGGCAAATTTTCCGAACCAATTCGGTATAAATAGCGCTGACGCATACGATTCTCTTTCATGGATAAAATCCATTCATCCGCTTTGCCGCCATCCGGTCGAATTTAAGCCCGAATTGTATTCGAGCTACTATGGAAGAATCGGACGTAGTCTTTCGTGGACTTCTTAGGTTCTGATCCTTGAATCGAATTAGCAGGAAGTCGGAAGTGGTGCTTCCCATACTTTACGATCAATCAAAGCTCATTGTGCGTTCGCAATTCCCGTTACAGTGTTCGTTTTCATTCGATTCACTAGGAATATCTGGAATTTGCACTCAAATATTGATTTGTTATTAATTTAGAATGTTAATATTGAATTATGCAGGTTTTTGTCGATGATTTTACTAATGAATTTGACTTTCGTATTGAGAAAGTGTTTGTCTTTAAAATAAACGCTTGTACTCTCGCTTACGTTTATAACATTCAATGAATATTTATTTAACAAGATTTTCTTTGTTATTTCGAAAATGAATAAAGTCTTTGAATAATTTTTTATCATTCAAGTTTAACGAAGCTGCTGTACAAAGAATCATATTTTCTTAATTTAAAAATATTCTTTTCCTGATACAAACTGAATTATGTACTGGAAAATTTTATAATCAACCATGAAATTCAATCTATCTATCTATCTATACTATTATAAAACTGAAAGTCCCCCTGTCTGTCTGTCTGAGACGCTTTTTTTTTAATTAAAGTTTGTCCTTTATACAAACTGTGACGAAACAACCTAGAACGTTTAAACCTTCTCAAATACCTTAAAAAATAATCCTTTAGTGACTGGCGTACTTTAGAATCTCGAAAAAGGCCGAATTAAATTACGCAAAAAATGAATTAATTGAAAATTTTTCGGAAATTAGTAGGCGCCCCTTTCGATTTTTTCCGATATTTTTTCACTATTGGGGGTTATTTCAATGGCGGAATATCTTGCTATGGATCCCTAAGCGACGATCTATTTCGTATTTCGGACGGGAATGCGATATTCATCGAAATATTTGAGATCCAATGAAATGAAATACGCGAAAAATTCGTTTTGTACGCCAAAAACGGTCTTTCGGCCAAATCTGCCAAATAAGGCCCGACGCCATTTAATTTTGTTCAAATATAAATTAGTATGGAAAAATATGTTGAGCGAAAAACGTATCTATCGACATATAAATAAGTCATAGAATCCTAACCAATAATTTTTTCACATTAATTTATCGCGTCGATTTATCGATTTACCGAATCATACGAATGTCAAACTGTGTAGTTGATTTTTTTTATTTATTTTTTTTCAATTTTTTCAAACTTTTTTTATAAAGTTTTAATGATTTTTTTTTTCAATATTACTATATTTAAGCGTGCGGTTCTCAAACTTTTTTATAAAGTTTTAATGACTTTTTTTTTTATTTCAATATTTTCGCAATACGAAGTCAAATATCGATTTCTTTTTAGATTTCGATTAAATAAATAATAAATATTTTCAAATTACGTTTTTTTTCGATAAATAATTTTTTTTCGTTTTAACAAAAAGCCTGCGATCCTCAAACTTTTTTTATGAAGTTTACTGGATTTGGGTGTGTAGCCAGGGCGAGCCGGTACGCCCGAAGGGCTTACCCACTAGCGTTGAGGTATAATATAAAATCGTGCAATCCTCAAACTTTTTATAAAGTTATAATGATTTTTTTTCATTTCTATATTTGAGCGTGCGGTTCTCAAACTTTTTTATAAATTTTTAATGATTTTTTTTTTATTTCAATATTTTCGCAATACGAAGTCAAATATCGATTTCTTTTAGATTTCGATTAAATAAATAATATTAAAATAATAAATATTTTCAAATTACGTTTTTTTTCGATAAATAATTTTTTTTCGTTTTAACAAAAAGCCTGCGATCCTCAAACTTTTTTTATGAAGTTTAGTAGATTTGGGTGTGTAGCCAGGGCGAGCCGGTACGCCCGAAGGGCTTACCCACTAGCGTTGAGGTATAATATAAAATCGTGCAATCCTCAAACTTTTTATAAAGTTATAATGATTTTTTTTCATTTCTATATTTAAGCGTGCGGTTCTCAAACTTTTTTATAAATTTTTAATGATTTTTTTTTTAGATTTCGTTTCAATAAATGATAATAAAATAATAAATGTTTTCAAAATACGTTTTTTTCGATAAATCATTTTTTTCAAATTTTAAATCGATATTAATTTCTACAACTCAATATGAGTGGGTGTGGAGTGTAGCCAGGGGCCAAGGTCCTAGCGTGAGGACTGGCGCAGCCAGTCCGAATACGCTAGTACTATTATAAAACTGAAAGTCCCCCCTGTCTGTCTGTCTGAGACGCTTTTTTTTTTTTAATTAAAGTTTGTCCTTTATACAAACTGTGACGAAACCACCTAGAACGTTGAAACTTTCTCAAATACCTTAAAAAATAATCCTTTAGTGACTGGCGTACTTTAGAATCTCGAAAAGAGCCGAATTAAATTACGCAAAAAATTAATTAATTGAAAATTTTTAGGCGCCCCTTTTGATTTTTTCAGCGTTTTTTTCACAGTGGGGGGTTATTTTAGGGGCGGTTTATCTTGCTATGGATCCCTGTGTGACGATCTATTTCAAATTTCGGACGGGAGTGCGGTATTTATTGAAATATATGAAATTGAATGCGTAAAAACTCGAAATTTACGATTTTTTGGACGCCGCCATCTTGATTTTTCCATTGAGTCGCTGTCATTTCATTTCAAGGAAGACATTCAAGTGTTTCAATATGCCAAAACCGTATCTATTGTACATATTAATAAGTCATCGAATCCTTATCAATAGTTTTTTTACATAAATTTATCGATTTACCGAATCATACGAATGTCAAACTGTGTAGTTGATTTTTTTTATTTATTTTTTTCAAACATTTTTATATAAAGTTTTAATGATTTTTTTTATTACCATATTTAAGCGTCATGTCAATGTCAAACTGTGGGTTGATTTTTATTATTAATTTTTTTTCAATTTTTTTTAAACTTTTTTTGTGAAGTTTGAATGATTTTTTTTTATTTCTATAATTAAGCGTACGGTTCTCAAACTTTTTTATAAAGTTTTAATTATTTTTTTTTTTATTTCAATATTTTCGCAATACGAAGTCTAATATCGATTTCTTTTTAGATTTCGATTTAATAAATGATATTAAAATAATAAATATTTTCACGATAAGTTTTTTTTTTCGATAAATAATTTTTTTAAATTTTAAATAGATATTTATTTCTACAATAGATATTTAATCAGTGGATTTGGGTGTGTAGCCAGGGCGAGCCGGTACGCCCGAAGGGCTTACCCACTAGCGTTGAGGTATAATATAAAATTGTGCAATCCTCAAACTTTTTATAAAGTTATAATGATTTTTTTTCATTTCTATATTTTTTTCGATAAATAATTTTTTTAAATTTTAAATAGATATTTATTTCTACAATAGATATTTAATTAGTGGATTTGGGTGTGTAGCCAGGGCGAGCCGGTTCGCCCGAAGGGCTTACCCACTAGCGTTAAGGTATCATATAAAATCGTGCAATCCTCAAACTTTTTATAAAGTTATAATGATTTTTTTTCATTTCTATATTTAAGCGTGCGGTTCTCAAACTTTTTTATAAATTTTTATAATTTTTTTTTTAGATTTCGTTTCAATAAATGATAATAAAATAATGAATGTTTTCAAAATACGTTTTTTTCGATAAATCATTTTTTTCAAATTTTAAATCGATATTAATTTCTACAACTCAATATTAGTGGGTGTGGAGTGTAGCCAGGGGGGCCAAGGTCCTAGCGTGAGGACTGGCGCAGCCAGTCCGAATACGCTAGTATGAAATAAAATCATATGGTACGTGTTTATTTGAAAAAATGATCGCTTTATACGTGATTTTTAAATCTTTAAATAAATGAAATAACGTACCGTGTAGCGCATTAAATTTTCTCCCTATAAATTTTTTATATCTTTACGAATAAATTCAACGGACCGCAAGAATGGCATGTAATAAACAACAGTCATAACGAAGCAGCAAAATGGTATTTGTTTTTCCGAATTTATGCGAATTAATGTAAATATTAAATAAAAAATAAAACCAATATGTTTTACAAAAAAATTATTCGCTTCAATAACAAATTGAAAGCATCGTTCGTACACAGGTCGCCATCGAAACCGCTTTAATCTTCGCATATCTTATTTATAAAAACAGAAGCGAAAAAAAAGAAAATTTCGCTCATTAAAACTTCAATGAAAACTCATTTAACCAATTATATTTCTCATTTTAGGTCTTGTGTATGAAGTCGTTTTTTTCATATTTTAATATTAAAAAAATCGAAAGCACTTCGTCTGTGATGAAATTTCATATTTATTAAATTTCTTCTTTGAAAATTTTCTAATTAAAATCCCTTCGCCGAAACGACTTGAGATTTTGCTTTAGCGATTTTGGGCTCTTGTCGTAGGATTTGGAAATTTGAATCCAATACTTTGTGTATGTTCGAACGAATGGACGGAAATCATCAACGCGCACTACGTACGAACGTTACTGCAATTCAAACAATACGTAATGATTGCCTGCATCCGCCTCGACGTCCATTCATCATTTCACCGTTTTTTTGTTCAATTTTATTCAATTTTATATGTCTACATGAATAACTCATTTACATCGGCATTGTGAATAATGTACGGAAAAACGCGTCAAAGGCACACAATTGCATAGTAAGTTCAAAATTTCATTGAAATCCATATAAAGCATTTGTATGTATACATGCTTCCTGTATTTGAAAATTTTATATTTGTTTCTTGAAATATAATAACGTGAAAAGTTTTTCCTTTTCCATATCCAATTTATGAAGTTTATCTTGTTATACATTTTCAGTTCATTGTATTTTGAAACATTTTCAAATCTGATTATTTTTGTATTGAATAAAATAATTTGGCTGTATAGTATTTTATGGCAGAGTTCTATTATTATCTCACACATAGAATTCACAAAAATTTGATGGTACAATTTCATTTTATAAAATGTATAGTAAAAGTGCACTATAATAAAAATTTCCATTTGAAAACGTATTCATTTTTGTTATGATAATATTTTCCTCTAAAACCTCTACTTCTGTATAAAATCTAAAACTTGGATACAGTGTGTTTACAATTTATTTTTTTAAAACAACTCATATATTCAACTTTCTTACATAAAATAATTTAAAACTGAATAAATTATCACAATCTTCATTGCATAATCCGTCATTTCCTTTTCAGAAACTATTTTCGAATATAAATTTGATTTATTTCAACATGAATTTTTAATGAACCCTACATCATTTTCATTCAGATTTATTACCATATACTATCATACCAATTTTCACTTATAACAACATTCGGCACTATAAAAAACTCGATAAAGACCTCAAAAACATCCTGTACACACACGGAAACGTCCAACGTCCGACTCAAATTTCTCACGAGCACTTAACTTAATCGCGTCCAATAACGTCGGCAAAACTGGACATTATCCCACACAGTGAATTTGTTTCGAATGGCAAACACCAACACCGGACCCAGCACTTGGCCTTTGATGCAGGGCAGTCGAGAAAACACTCATCGGTGCATCTAAATGCACTTGTGCAAGTGGGTGCAATTGACGTGTGCGGAATTGGGTCGGACTCACATTGACCGAAATTAACCCATATGCGTGCGGTTCATGTGCATTTCGGTATCAATAAAGATTGACGTTTGGATTCGATTGATTGTGATGATGGTTTTTTTTTTATTTGATGTTTGTGGATTGGAAGTGGGAATTGTTGGAATTGGATGGCTATGAGATGTTTTATGATGTCGTTGATTTTTTTTTTGTAAAGTGGCTTATTGTCCGAGTGAAGTTTTCACAATTTGGCTCAGTTATTCTTTTAATATAATGTCGATTGTACAGTAAAATATTTCTGTCAATGATTATGTATTTTTTATAAAAAAATTGAATGAGTTCTTCACTCGTTTATTGTAATATAATACTATATATATACAACGCACCGATCTTGAACCTAGTGTCGTGTGCAGCTTGTAATAGATGATCATTGGCAAACGCGAGATGATACGAAAGTTGTTAAACATTTTATGCTTGAGATCATTTACCATGCTTTTGATCATCATATTTTGCATTTTATGTGCATAGCACTTTACGAGTCTCATCAAACATATCGTATTTTATTTTGAACTTTATGAAATCTAAGAAAATTAAACTTTCAATTTTTTTATAAAAATTGTTTTTCGTTCAAACATTTAAAACCGATATCGTTCAAAAATTTAATTTCACTGCATACAAACAACTTGACGTTGAAAATTTTGAACGATGGAAACTTTACTATGGAACATTATAAATCATAACTATTGTCATAACGTGGTTTGTGGAAATTTTCGCGGCGTTTTCATTCGAATTTTCAAGGTATTTTGCTGTTCCGCTTTTTAGTAGTCCAGCATCGGCGACATTTGTTTTTATTGGCGTTCAATAACGACAACTTTTATTGCTTATCTATTCAAGTTTGATAGGCAATCGACGGCTTTGAAATGCTCTTTCAAAGCGACAAAAGTTTCCCGATAAGCATCGGATACACGCACAACTCCAATACTTGTTTGCGTTCTTTTCAATTCCGCTCTCGTTTCGATCTTTTTCTTCCGCGTTTTTCTTTTTTGCAGTTTCAAAGGAAACTCACTCCGATATAATATTCGTTTGTTTTACCGTGAGAAGCAACAGACATATAATACGAACACGCTCGAATGACTAATACAAAATAATGCACGATAAACTTATCTCGCTTTCTGAATAAAATATCATAATAAAACTTTTTTTTTTGTTTCAGATGGTGAATATTTCTCTCAATACACTTTCTCAGATTGAGTAAAGAAACAATTCGCTATACTTAATCGCATTTTGAATGGTGCTATTTAGCTTAACGGTTTAACAAGTCACAGACAGACTGACACACGGTTGGATTTTCTCGTCATCGTTTATGCGGAACATAAATTTTCAGCGCTTTTCCTCTCAGTGTTTTTACCGCCACTACCGCAAAATCTTCCCCACTCCTCTTTCGTTCTCAGAATGTTGTGTAAGTACTGAGGGGAAAAACTTTTCCCGGAAAACTGTTGGTGGAGCGAGCCGACACGACGGAACGAAAGCTTTGCTGTCTGAGATGATTGTATCTGTCACACGGTGTCGGGCATGATTCTGCAGACTTTGGATAAACTTTAATTGGAAAAATGCTGCATGACGATCGTTTCTTATTATTATGTTCGTTCTATGGCCTCGTTACGGCCGACAGAAAAATCCAATTAATTATTAACGCTTCCATAATTAATATTTCTGTACACTATATGAGACTATTCAATTCGAACTGTCTAGTCTTCTTCTAACTATATATTAGATATTGAAACGACCTTTCATTTTTATTTGATAAATTGAGTAGTTTACGTCAAAAAAATATTAAGCCAATATCGTTTTTATTCTATTTTAATAATAAATTAAATTTGTTCGAATATACAGAATATTCAATTCACAATATACGGACATAATCGACTTAAATGCCCACAGCTAAAACTCAATCTTATAAATTACTTTTTCTAGTGTAAGGCAAAATCGAAACGCGTAAATTTTCCACCTAATTCGATACAACACGATCTCGTTTATTTTCAAAGCACCTAAATAGAACCTCCTACTAGTAAAAAAACGACATTTTTTCCAATACATTATTCTAACGTTTTATCAGACACGACACTGGGATAGCGAGACGCAAATTCGGCGCGACGCGTTCACAAGCTTAAAACCCTCGACGCGCGCGCGCTCGATCGACTCCAAATCCTATCGAAAAAATGGCCGGAAAACTCCGAACAAAAAGAGTTTTCCCTGGAAAATTCTAAAAAAAGCTACCCAAAAATCACAGCCGATTTCGAGTGTGAGCACGGTTGATTTTGCGTGTCGGACTTGACGCGCAAATCCGCTTATGCGGCCGGGTGCATAATGTAATAGATTCGCAGTGGTGGAGGTCGGACATTATGCAAACGGCCGTCGCTAAATCAGTTTTGGCATCGCCTTAACCGGCTTGCTGCTTCCTTGCGATATGCAGATTTGCGCTCTCTCGGATTTAAATCAATTCGTGTGTACTCTGAATGTTATTCCGACTTTATATTGCCCGATCGGCTTTGACCGGATTCCCGTTTTCGGTTTTTGTTGGATAGTTTTTTCCGCAGCGGTACTTTTTTGCCTCTGAATAAGGAGCTGAAATATATGGAAGGTGAGTAATGGATGTACTCATTATTCACTGTAATGTTCGAGTGCCAACTTATTCAAACCATGACTGTATATAATACTGAATTATAGATTTTTTATATTATACATATGAGGATCTTATATTTTTAAATGCAAAAAAGATCAAAAAAATTTTTTTTTTTTAATTTTTTTATTTATATTTGATATTCAATGTGAAATTTTCAACATCACTCGTTAATGCTGTATCAAATGCACAATCTACGGTATCAAATGCTGAATCGGTCGGAAAACTTATAAATAAAGGAAAAAACTCGACCGCTGTTACCGTGCGTGAATATTCATGATTTACACGAAAGCTTTCCGCGAAAATGGAAAATCGCTGTCGTTACGAGCTGGCCATTAACTTGAAATATTGATGATCGTCATAATTCCGAAACATAGTGTGCGTAGGTTATAGAGAATCGAATGGCAGAAAAAAATTATGCGTCTTATTAGATTTTCGTATTTGAATTGCAAATTCACCTGGAAAATCAGTGAAAACGGGTGCTCGGAAACAATTCGTCTTATCGAAAACTTCTATAAGCTCTTTTTCTCATTCTTTGGAAGAATTATTCTTTCTTCTGTCTACTTCGTCTTGAAGGCAAATATTTTTCAACGCGTTCAGAGCATTAATTACCCTTTTGCACTGACAGGAGCGAATTTTCGTTTAATTCTCTATTTTGAATTTACGCAAAAAAAACATGAAAGAAAGTTCAGTATCTCTTGTCCGTTTTTTATCTTAACACGGAGCTTTACGTAATTAGAGCTTTTGTTAGAGCTTCCATTGCACTGCAGAAAACAAATTGAATTTATAATTGAAAGATTTACTTAAACATCAGCTTCGTTCTTTAAATCAACATACCACATATCTTTCGTTCAATTCTAATATATATTTTATTTAATTTAAACAAATTTAGAAGATGTATGTATAACTTTAAATCAAACATTTGAAATACTCAATAGTTTCGTTTCATACAATAGCTTCATGTTATAATATATTATTATAGATAATAATTTTCCCAGTGTGTTTTCCTATATTGATTTAATTAAAAACTGGATAAATTTAAACAATTTTGAATTATATAAAACCGTAGAATATAATATGTACATTAATTATACTGTGTTTGTTTATGCTCATAAAAAAATGTAATTTGATCATAACATTTGTTCACAATGCTTATACATATTCAGAAAATTTCGCATAAAGTTTCGATATCGCCCACCATTCGCCCGTTTTAAAATTGCCACTTTCGAAAACTGAAAAAAAATCATAAAAGATTTTAAACAATTTCACGCATAATTTAATGTCTTTTTTTGCGGGCTCGAGATTTCGGCAAAAACGCGAGTTTTTTCAGGACTTTTTTGCGTCCATTTCCCACAAAGAGAATTGTTTGAATCGGCACGAGGTTGTGCGAGTTCGGTGAAAGGATTTTCCTTAATGCGAGGTTTTTACCTTTCGTCCCTTATTAAGAGGGTCTAATAAACGGACATTGTGGGGTCCCTTTAACGAGAGACCGTCGCTTTATCACTCTTTATTGCCGCAAAGCCTGACCGGCAAATAATTTTTTTTTCAATTCCGTAAAATTCAATTCGATTCGAATTCCGCTTTGGACCTTTACACGGACTCTTCTGCGTAAGCATTTCGGCGATCGGATAAAATGCGAATTTATTCCGCTGTGCGAAAGCGATTTTAAGATAATACGTTTCCGAAAATGATTTGTATTATAAAAGTCGATATCGATCCGGATTTGTGTGCCGATCGCAGAAACGGCCTTCGCGAAAATTCGAAGTTCATCGCTCAAAAAAAATAACAAAAATGTATGTTCGAATTATACATCTTGTGTTTCGCAATGGTTTTTGACGAATTACACTAATCGGTCACGTCTGCAGGCGTCTTAAAGAACGTTCGCATATTTTGGCCGAAGATTCAAAGTGCTCGTTGTTTTATGTAATAAAAGTGTGCTTGTGTGTGTATTATTAAATTGTATTTTTTCTCACACGCGTGTAATTCTGACAGATAAATTGATATGTGTTTTGAAAAGAAATAATGTTAAATCAACAATGAATCTTTTATTTTTAGACTTTAACCATTTTATTATGCCGAGTAATTGCTTTGAAAATAACAATAAAATGTTATATTTGTTACAAAAAATTAATCAAAGATTTAACATAATTTATTTTTTGAATTAAATTAATTGAATTTTATTATATCGTATAATATTATACATGTGGGAGGTGTCAACTAAAACTTTGAACAATACATTGCAAAGAGGAAATGTTCACTTTGAGAACTTCACTATTGTCAAAATCGGAGTAGTGATGTTATTGTCAAACTCGATAACAAACTCAAACCCTATGAGCCCAATAATTTGGTTGTGACCCTTACACTTTGCATTCCGTTTATAAATTTAACGCGGATCGTTCCACAAAACGTACAATTTTCAAATTGCCGCATTGAAAAACGATTTGACAATAGTGTACAAATTTTCAATCATACCCTACTTTTATTCGATAATGCTCGTTCAATTTTCACTAATGGAACGGTTTTTTGTGCACTTCATTTGGGACGGGTCTGTTCGATGAATTGTATACGATTTCAATATCGCATATTTAATGAACATTCTACCAATATTTTGTGTGAATACCAATATTTGTATTATTTCACAATAGTATTCGGTGAATCAACTCGTTTATTTATATTCAAAAATATTTTATTCGATAAAGGATTGGAATATATTGAAAATATTTTCATTGAAAACAAATGTAGGTTTTACTAATAAATTTAATATCTTTTTTTCTGTGAAAAATAATTATTATTTGCATTTCATTGAAACACAAATTTGCTCAAAGTTTTTTAATCTTATATTTGAAAATCCATTTTAACCTATAAACCCACTCTTGTTCTCATTCCTTCCACAAATGAAATCTATAAATTACTCAAATTCTAAAATATCCTGAAAAACAAAGTCAGTAGCTCTTGTCCTCATATTATTAACGAAATCCATATATCACACATATTCAAGCATATCCAAAAGAACATCAAAACAAATTCCAAATCACACTCAAATGCATAACGAAACTTGGCACAATTCACATTTTTACAAGAGGACAGTTTTATAATCTAAATCCGTGAATTAATTGAATTCTCTAACATTCAATTTAACCACATTTCTTACATATTTCCGATATAATATTCGAAATTTAATTTTATCTCTCATCTATATGTATCTTATATCTACATATATATCACTTCAATTGAAGCATATCCAAAAGAACATAAAACAAACTCTATTCGAAAAACTTTAAATTGCACTCATTGTTAGACTCGCAACTTGAAATGGCACAATTTACACTTTTCCACCAGATTTTAATTTGATCGCGGTCCAGCGATTCCAACGCGCGATTCAAACTCGCATCATTGTCCGACGGAGTGCATTTGCGCATGCATTTATGTAAAACATAAGCTCGAACTGCAATTCAAATCGCAATCCAGCACAGTATCAGATTGAGATCCATTAGTCCGGTTTATTCAGTCATCGATCGCAGGCTTAATAATCGCTCGACGCCCGTAGTGCGCCGACACGGTCGGTTGAATCGGTTTTATCGAGTTAATTCCAAAACGGTGGATCGTCGTAATGTGTATGTGCGAATTTTGAGTTTCAACATGTGTTGGTTTTCGGTAGAATTCTGTTCGTTTTCGATATAAAGATATCGTTTTGTATGTGAGACTGAGCGCCGCTTGACGTTTGACGGAGAGCCATTTTCAATTATCGAGGACTTATTTTCTCGATTCTATATAGAAATTTTTCCGATATTTCTCAAAATGAAAGCTCTTCTTTGTGTGTTTTTTTTTTGCTGTTGAGCATAAATACGGAAACCGTAAAGGATTTATATCAAAATGCAAACAATATATAAATATAAACAGAATTTTCTACGTATCAATATTGAGATGGATTTTTAAGCTAAATGCGTATTTATTTTAAATTTTTTTTTTCAATAATAATCTTTATATTATTTTATGATTATTTTTGATAACAGCTATAGTTCTCTGTTAATATTTTTATTAAAGATTTGAATATAAACATGATCTTAATCAAAGTTATTAAATATAATTAAACATTACTGCGTAAATATCGTTTCTAAACTAAATTGTAAGTAACATATGTTTATAATAAGACAAGTAAATTAATTTACTATTTATAACAAACCGTAACTACATAAATACGTATATAGTGTCGAAACTCACAACATATTACATTTAACTTGTTAAAGTTCAACATGTTCTTCATAATATTACACCATCACAACTTAACGATAACTCAACTCAACTCAACCGAGCACGAACGATTTTCATAATATTCATCATCATCCCCTCGCCGCAACTATATTTACCCCGTCAGCGAAATTTTCAATTCCGATCAATCAACATCGATTAACAAAATTTTTCATTCTGCGAAAGCTCGCACAAACTTTCCGGGCGACAACTCGAATCGAATTACGCGCCGGGCGGCCATTTTCCTAATTCGGTTGCGGCGCGTCCGCGCAAGTTTTGATTAATTCCAGTTAACCCGATAGCCCTCGTGTATTTAATACAACACAATTTCATATACTATACGAACCGGCGGTTGCTACAATTTAATTGGGGACCCGTCGAGCTTTACGACTGTCGCTTCGGCCCGCTCGTTATTCCGTTATAACGTATTACGTTTACGCTCCGCGCGAACGGCTCCGTTTCGATTACGGTGCGAGGGGCTTAAACGTTATCTCTGGTCGTACTTGGCGAATTTGGTGTTTCATATGGTTTAGGCATATGGACGTGTTCGATACGTAATTAATTTCGGTCCGACTTCGACTGGAAATTTATTGTAATCCCCCGGACGTGGACAGTGGCTTTTTCGGATCGCTGTTCGTTGCTATCGCACATGTGCAACGATTTTCATAAATTATTTTAATGGATGGACGTGTTATTTAGGTGGGTTTGAAATTAATACCTTTCATTTTATAATACATAATGTCACCTGCGATATGTCTGAATTGGTGATTGTTAAAATCGCTGAGTTTGGTTCAATTGTGATTTCAATGGCGCAAAGCTACGAAAATAAAAACCACATATATAGCAAAAAATTTTGGCTTTATTTAACGTGAATTTCGTTGAAAAAATAGTTCTCGACAAAAAATGAAAATAAAGGCATCATTTTCTGAATCGCTTAATATTATATATATAAGGCTGCGTTTGATTTCTTTGAACGCGTGCGCAAATAAAATATTTCGCTTAAGAGATCGTTCCGAAATTCAATTCGCGTTTCGTCCTATTTATCTTTCGGATATTATTTAACAATTGAACGGTGGCCTCTCAAACGGAATACGTAAAAATTCTCAAATTTTCCGCCGAGGTTAATCTTTTCCGTACACGAACCAAGATGTCAATATTAAAAGAGGCCCGACGGCGAAAGAGGCAACGATCTCCCTCAAGCGGGGTCTTTTTATTTGTCGAAAATGTCCATTTTATTATATATCATACTTTCGATGTTTTTCTTCCGTTTTTTTGCCGTATCGTAATTCAAGTTCGATATTTACGTCAAACAAAGCGAGGTCGAGATTTGCTCCAGAGTTTTCCTCGTATACGGAAACTAGGAACCCGTTTATATTTCTAGATCATTTACCTTTGTCGACCGCCGCGAGATATTTTTTATTAGCGACCTGATACATAAATATATACGCTTTCGTTTGCCGAATCCGAATATATTCTGCGTGTATTTATTTGCTCTATTTTCTCTTTTTTCATCCCTATTTGTTCGAAATACGCGGACGCAAATGCGCCCCGCGGCACAGTTTTCCCGGCTGTGAAAAATACACACATTCTGGTCGCAAACATCACTGCTGAGCCGAGAAAAGCAAATGCGAAAAGGTGAAAATGGCACGGTGAGGAAAATATCGTATATATGCATCTAATATTGTGTAATGTGTGTGATATTTGGGTATGTAGTGAAAGTGGAGCTCGCATTCAGTCGACGCCTTCCGTTATTGATATCCCATAGAGCGGTCGGTGAAAAAGTGGAAATCTTATCTGGCTCCGAGTCCATTTCCCAAATTAAAACGCCGGTCAAACATCGAAAACAGGATACTCGATAAATATACCTAGTACGTGTCGTCGTATTGCTATTGAATTTTCTTTAAAAAAAATGTAAAATATAATGTGCGCTTCCAAGGCAAACCGGACGCAATATACGCTTGTTTTAATATTATTATACTATAATATTTTTCGGTTTATTGCACGTTTCGCAGCGCTTAAAATGTTCGTCAACATTTTTTAATTTAAATATTATATGTTCACATTAATTGCGCCTTATGAACGTTACGAAATTTAAAGTATTTTAATATTTAAATCGATTCGTTCAAAGTCAATATGAAATTATAATACTTAAATCGAATCTCGTTTACGTTTCCGCATTGTTATTTAGCATTTCAAAAATTTCTATTTTTAAAATAGTACTCTAATTTTAGAATGTATTTTGAGCATATTATTTACATAGTATCTATTGAATAAGCAAAGAAATCCGAGTCAAAGACAGACCAATATATCAATACCCGAGAAGAATTGCCGTTACAATTTTTCACTGTAAAATGTCCGCCATAAAGACGACAATATTTTTTGACAAATATATCGTTCAACACGGCGACACATCTCATATAAAACACTCCACTTATACATACAAAAGAAAAAAATACCTCGAAATCTTCGGCCACAATTCGCGCGAAACCTTTTCGCTTCTACGGGGCGTCGTAATCGCCGAAAAGCGCGCCATAATAAATCAGCGAAAAATCTATTTTCGAGGCGAAGGCTTTTATTACTTTTATAGCCGAAGAAAAAAACCTTACTGTGGAAAAAAAAAACAGTGTACGCTTTTTTCGACACCATATTAATCGTCGAACTGCAATTTTTACACCCGTCCCACGGGGAATATGGATCGAGCAGACGCTCGGTGCGAATAACGACGCCGTAAATATTCCCGCGGATATCAATCGCTATTTTTTTTTCAGGACAAATCGAATATTTTACTGCCTGTAAAACGGGAGCATGAAAGATCGTTCGTCTTTGGCAATTTTCGTGCGATTAAAGGTTACCGGGTGACATTTTGGACGTTTTTCGTCGCTTTTCGCAAGTCTGCGTGCGTAGCTCCGTATTGCGTTCATAAAACGTGTTTAGCTTATTTTATTTAGGGAAAATATTTTTTTTAGCACTTTCACGGACACAATATATATATGTATATATATATATATTTTTTTTAAATAACTTAATTCAACATTCGTACGTACGGATCTAAATTAAATTTTCGCATTCAGATAACGAAATAATCAACTCAGTTAATAATGCTTCAAATACTCTTGATGGCCCTTTTATGATAAATTGTGATGAAACGGTCAGCTTCGAGTACACTTTTGAAAAGTAATGATTATACAAAGGATAAAAGGGCTGCACACCTGACCTACTTCCTTTCCGTTGCGTATACTCCGGTGTCATTTGAATGCTTCAAATGTAAATTTCAAATATATAAAGTGTCATGATATTTTTTCATATATTGAAAAATGAGTCGTATTATTTTAAAGGTTGATTTTTTATGTGCAATAATAAAAATTGACCTCAATAAACACTACAAATTTATATCGCGTTAATTAGTACGCATAACTCGAAAGTCTTTCGAATTTCTATTTTTACTTTTCAAGCAATGAATGTGCAAAGTAGATCACGACCATGATAAAAATTGACCTCAAAAATACTCCTGATAAATATCTTATACCGATTATTTTTTCCAAATAATTACACACATAGAACATAAATTGTATTAAAATTCATTTTAGCTCTTTTTTATGGTAAATCCAAGAATAATTCCGATCGGAAAAAATGCCGCGTACACTTTTTGTTTCAAATGTGTCGATTAATATTCCAAGTGTGTACCGAGAACCTGTTCCACACACGTGTAACGAAATTATTCAAATTTTGGATACCGAAACGACCTTTACGCGAAGATCACTATTGAAACTCGAAAAACCTGATCAAATATGATCGATTCGCTTGAAATTATGTCGATTTGATTATATTTCAGAATGTTTTCCGATATTCGAACGATTTTAAAACGATCGATTGCCGTTTAACGATATCCGTTGTAAACAAATCGTTTCGAAATTACGTCCTTTGCTTAGATTTGTTCTGGGCATTAAAACATCTCGTCTGAATTTTAATAAATAAAACAAAAAATTTCTACGAAAATTGTCGGTGTTTATCTTTTTAAAATTAATTTGACTTATAAACAACTGAAAAATATACTTCCAATTCTAAGAAGTGCGTTATTTAATTAACTGCTTGAGTTTTTTGCTGAAAAATATTAGTGATTATTTAAAAAACATCGGGGCATAAAAATATATCATAATTTTTTTTAGGAAAAAGCAAATATTTATGTATATTATTATACATTTTTACGAAAAACAATCCCAATTTAATCTTAATTATTACTATTATAGAATAATTATACAAATTACAAAATATCATATTACAATTCATATGCTATTCGTGAATCGTATCAAATTCGCCGTAGCAATTATTTCAGATTCACTTCGTTATTACATTATACAGTAGTTTAATTACTTTGCCAAATTTAATGAAAATATTTACATTTCAATTTCATCATATTAATATTCTTCACTTTGTTTATACGCGAATATAATACATACTAAAAATTTTAAAGATTTTTCATAAAAATTAAATATTTGAGTAGACATCAAAATAAATATATACACATTATCATCAATTAAATTAATATTATATTTAAAAAAAAAATTCTATTTCACACACAACACTAAAACAAAACCCAATTAATACAACAATTACAAAAACCACTAAAAATTAAACCTCGCATCAGATTAACGTCTCAGATTACGATTCCGTTTACGATAGCGCCCGGGAAAGTAAACCATACCGTAAACGTTTAACAGCCGGCAAAAGCTCCCGGCAGCGAACACCGATGGCAATAATTGCCGATCTAACACTCTCTCCACTCTCATAATACGCAATTCGAGCACATTGTCTCCAATGTTGTGCAATGGTGGACGCTCGCATGTGTCGCGCTCAGTTCAAACACGAACCACTTGGGTAAATTGTTCAAAGTGGATAATTTTCTGCTTTAAAACCAAGGCTGCGGCAATGAACGGTGACTGATTGTGGCGGTCGTTTTTAGTGTGTGTGTGTGTTTGTTCGAACCTTGTGTGTTTGTTGTCGGTTTGAAGATGAGGGATATGTCAAAATATTGGTGTTGGTGATTTGTGGGGTTTTTTAGGAGTGCGCTTTTCGCCTTGTGTTTGATTGATCTGTGAGCGGTTGGAGTGAGTCGCGTGTTTTGGGCTAATCATATTAAGTTTATTGCATGGAATTCTTAAATGTTATTAGTAATTTTGAATAATATATTCGGCAGAATTTAACGTGTACAAGGTGGTCCAAAGGTCTAGGGAAAGCCTTAAAGAAATGATAGGTGTTATTTTAAATATTTTAAGCTAAACATACCTCAGTCCAAAGTATCATAATTTTTTTTTTAAGAAATAATCAAAAATCTCATACTTCCCCACTAATAATTCCCAAATGAAAGATAATATGGTAGACAAACCTTTTTTTGTCTACTAAGTATTTAATCCTTAAATAAGAATAGAAAAGTCTATATCAGTTAAAAACTATTAAAAATAAATGATTAGTTATCAAAAAATCACTGAAGTAAAGGTAGACTAGAGTTTTTCGACATTTCTTTAAAAAAATCCAAAGTTTGCAAATATTTTTAAAAACATCTCCGTTTAAGTCTCTATCGATTGATTAAAAATATCTAACTGATTCTAAAAAATAATAATAAATCAAAATACCTTGGACCAATATAACATATTATATGTTTGGTAACTTTTCATATAACATGACCTATCACCTCTTTAAGGTTTGTCCTACCTTTGGACCATTCTGTATACATTTTTGTTGTTTTCATTATTAGAGCAGGATAAAGTTTTTTCATTATAAGCCTTTTCGCTGTTCGTTTAAGAATAGTTTTAATTAGAATATTTCCACTACAAGCAAAAACATAACAACCGCGCACAATCCGAAAGGGAAAACCGACCATTTCAAAAGCTTTCAACAACTTCTCACGGAACAACGGTCGAATGAAGTTCCCACTAAAAAAGTTGGTGCAGTTGCACTTTGCACGCTCCGAAACGGATCAGAACACAACCGCACTTTATAATCCCATTCTGAAAGTTTAATTTTACGAATTCCACGTCGGCGATAAATCCGAGCGATTCGTTATGGAAAAATGCGTCGATACGTGCAGCGGATGCGGAATTTCTATTCGGCGTTCGTTTCGAAATGCCGAAAGTCCTAAAGGCCTCCCATAAACGGGGTCGTCGACATATCACGTGATTGACTGGCATTTGGGCGAAAAACGCTCGTGTATTTAAAGCCTTTTGTAAATTAGGATTCCGTTTATTTTTCAGCGATTTCGTTTCCGACCCTTTCGGCTTGCGGGCCGTTTCGGAACACGAATTGCCGCTAATTGGAAATGAATATGATTCTTGTTTGCACGGTATCGTTATTGCGATTCTTTTCGAGTGGGTTTCGATTGAAAATTTTTTGAAATGTCGATTTGGAAAAAATATATGAATATATTATATCGACTAATATTTTCTATGATATTTGTGGAAATGACTAGAAAATCAAATGGAACGAAAATATTCTTAAATATGATGAAACTTCAGAAGAAAAGCAATCTTTTAGCTATCATTCTATGAACATTTCATTATGATCGAAAGGAAATTAAGGCGAAAAAAGCACCCCAGTAGCGGATTTCCTTGATTCCGTTGATTGTACGCGAGTACGTACACACTTTGAAGCGTTTCCTTGAAACACGATCACTAGATTCTTATCCGATATCCTTATCCGGGATTACGCTCGAGTACCTCCTGACCACACCGAAATTCGACCTAGAAACCAAGTTGGGGCTAAACAATAAAAGGTTATCCCGTACTAGGTCACATACCGCACCCGAAAAACCAACTATGCTCTAATAACAAATATTTTAAAATTATATATAACGATATTAAACTCGACCTTTATATTATGTACATTTTTATATATTTTTGCTTCAATATTATTTTATTTGATTATCATTATTGTTCAAAATCTTTGAAGCTTACTGATTCCACAAAGCAACCACATTTCATTCGTAATGATGAATAATGCAAAAAATCAATGAATTCAAGTTTTTATCATAAATCCTATTCCATTCCTTTTGATCTTAAATATTTTTTTAATTTTTATTCATACAAAAAAAATTCAAAAATCGATTTATAAATCACTCACGATTCTCGTAACTAGACATACGGGAACGCGCGAAAACTGCGATTCAAATACGCCCATACATTACTCATTCATAGACCCGCTCCACGTAGCTTCCGCGCGCCGTAAATCCAGAAAATTGTCAAAAATCTCACCGCAATACGTGTCCTCGCCGCAGCGTCGTTAAACTTTCAAGCTTCGGAAAAGCTTTCGTTTTTCGCAACGCCGGAAAAGCTCATCGCGCATTCCGCGCGAGGCCAATTCGCCCGTCTGAAACCTTTCCCGCCGAAAACCTGCTTTTGACGACTACAATTTCGCCCGTGGCCCAGTTCGACGACGCTGTGCAGATCCGCCGTTTGTGAGCTTTTTGTTTTTTGGCGTCGCAACCTTTTCTGAAGGGTTCGGGATGGATAAATTATTCGGTGCGCGTAAGTAAATTCGCCACTTGTCTCTCTGCGCCGCGCGTTTTGCCGCTTTCGTCATACGTGTATTCTTGTTGAGTTTTCTTTTGCCGTTTCTATTTTTTGTTATTTATTTATTCACCTGTTTCACTCGAAATGTGATAAAGATATAAAAGAGTAATGTTGCTGTGTTGCGGACGTGATATGTGATTTTTTTATTATGTTTTTCGGCAATATGGGAAAACTTTTCTTTCTTTTATTACACCTCTATGTACGTTTTATAATAATAAAACTCTATATCAAACATCAGCATATGATATGAATTATCTGATGTAAATATATGAGAAAATTGTATCGTACTGCGATCGATGAAAAAAGCACGTAGACGACTTGGAAAGTTGCGCATTTTCTAAAATTAGCCCCGCATCGTCTAATTAATTCGTCTCCGTTAAAATATTTCGGTCATGGTCAAAATGTGACTGATTGCTTATCCCGATCCATCTCATTGCGCTTCAAAGATAAACCGACTATTGTAAACACGTGAAAAAAACCAATCATCCAAACGTCAACGGTCACGCGAAGTGAAAACACGAATTTTCTACCCTTTACATGAAACTTTCAGCTAGTCTGATACGTGCCTTCACGTATACAGAGTGGTTATTGAGCCATCATCTATTTAAACATATTTTTAATTTTAATTAAAAAAAATCTTTAAATATAATAATACTTTCCATAAATAATTCATTTTCGATTATTCATATTCATATTGTTTATGATTTGAGTCATTCTATAACGAATTCAAAAAACATTTCTATTATAATTCAATTCTTATTTTGATCGAAACAAACTTACGTTTACTTGAAACTCATCGAATTTCGTCGAATTCGAAACTACTTCAGAAACACCCGCATAATGTTACCGCATAAAAGGCGGCCTGTTCGAAATTTCATTCGCACGTATGACAATATCTTTTCTGTTCGACACGACGGAAATTCGACGTGTACACACATACACACCTGCTGGATACAAATATGCTTGTGTCCTCAAATTTACGTCGTGTCCTCGAGATAAACACATGGCAAAACACATATTCGATTCGCAGTTTCAGGTGAATTCCTGTACGTGTTTCGCGAAAGCGTTTTAGCGAAATTTACATAATGCGTGATGTTGACGCACTCGAGAGAATTTCAACAATTTCCACGTACGAATAATTTTCGAATACTCGAGCGATTATCTGTGATCTTTCGGTGCGCTGAAAAAATGTTGTGCGTGTTATTACACGCAATGTATTTTGTATTTTTTAAAATTTTATTGAATTGTTGATTGGTTTTAATTTGAAGTTGTAACGACCGAGTGCGTAAAAGTATACATAAATCGTCGCAATGATTTATAGACGTTGACTAATTTAGAACCACAATAGGAAGTTATGTGGTTTGATTGAAAAATATTGCAGTCGATGACCTCTTATTTTCGAATCTTTAACTCTTTTATTTTTTTCAACACTGAGCTATACGAATATATTTTTTTAAACAACACAATACTCCGAATATCAAAAAATTCGGATTTAAAACGAAACACAATATAAATAACATACTTTAAATTTCACACTAACATTTGGCACTGACTTCTCAAACTTACATAAAAAATCCAACAATTTTTATATCTAAATCAAAATTTCCACAACAATGACCACATCCGAACGACCTAAACGACCTACACTTAACCAACATCCACTCGAACCACATTCCCACACCAATTAACCCGACATTCCCACGACACGCTCAATCCTCGACCGATAAAAATCCACAACCCGACCAACAATCGCACGACATTTTTCCATCCGGCACTCGACCGATTCACCCTCGACCCGAAATCGATGTCGACTTAGCATATTATTCTATGACCCGCTTGATTCCAAGTCCCCAGCCGATTGCCAACGATGCATTGTCAACGAATGCAATAATTAATGCACACGTACCCGCAATTGCAATTACACGCTTCGCGGGCGGACGTGCAGAATTGCAGTGTCGGTGCACCAAAACGCCATTGTTTTATCCCGCGGACCGCAAATCGATACGCTTAACGAATCCGTTGATTCATGGTTTTCTTTCTGTTTCCGTTCGCAGCTCTTTGGTGATGGTTTTTCGATTTTGTGGTGTCGGTTTTTGAGAGTGTTTCGAATTTGTTGTGTATTGAGTGGTGTTTTATTTGTGTTTATTGTGGTATGTAAAAATTTCGATTTGTGTAAAGGTGAAAATTCGGAGTGTAAAGGTGAGACTTCGTGCATATAAATACGATGGTTTTATGCTGACACGTTTTCATATAACCATGCTTACGTCAATGTGGAACCTCACCCTTAACGTGATCCCATACGTAAATACATTTTATGAACCAAGGGTAATACTGCAATTACGAGAAAAAATTAAAGTTTATATTCGTTATATGATACATTTACGCTTACGCTCGACACAGAGTTTTATCCTAATTTAATTGATTCTATATTTTTTCACTTATCGTAATCAATAAAAAGATATTGTTATCGCTTGTAAAATGGAATTGAGTTTTTAATCCGCGTTTCAATTTTAGAGCAATTAGCGTAATTCGATTCAATGACGATGTAAAACGCGTTAAATTTTTAATTTCAATCAATTCAATGTTGGACTGTTCAACGCTCATTTGTCCCGTTTGTGAATTACGAACCGCAGTTGTACAATCGATTTAATAAAATAATCATCGTTTCAGACAAATTATTGTCAATAAAAAACAATGTACGGCTGAAATAACCGCAATATACAAAACGTCGAAATAAATCAAATTTAATTTCGGAAAATCTCTACGATGAGCGTCCGAATTTATATTATCTTTTTCATGATATTTTCAACGGAACGAGATTAAGTCGAGATCCCAATTAACAGAGACGACGATTTAAAAAAAGATAAATATTAAAAAAAGATTAAGTCGTCTACGACTCGAAAAATTAAGAAAAACCTTATGCGGCACTTTGAAACGTCCAGCACTCGTTTTCTTCACTTGATCCCAATTATTGCCGACGACATTTTAATTCGAGTCTATTTTTGTTGCGATTAATTTGCCTGCGGCCAAACATTAGACCAATGTCAATATGAAAACACTAATTGAAGGCGATTAATTAATTGACAAGCAAGGATGGACAATTTACACCGGTTCGAGCAGTGCACAAGTTAGCTCATTCCATGTCGGATCAAAAAAGTGCGACTCGTTAATGTCAATTTAATCGAGCCCAATCGCACGCTTTGGGTCTGAAATTGCGTGATGTTATGAAAAAAAAATCAGGGTTAATAATGAAATCGCATGATTTTTGCCCCCCAGTTGACGTGCATGTTTTTTCCGCCTCGTTAGGCTCGGCTATTAAAGAGAAGTTAAGGTTTTGCCGCTGTTTTAATCGACACATACGCAATTTTTTGTATACATAAACTGTGAGTTATTTTCGATTTTTTTTCACTGCCTAAATATACATATACAGTGAAAGAGTGAAGCCGCATCGATGAAAGTACATTGAAATTCATACAATGGCACCCGCGGGACGTAGTGGACTTGAAAGGTTAACGATGCTACAATAATCCAATTTTATACGTCAACGCGTTATTCAAAATCAATCAGTCAATAAATTTTTCGTAATTTTTTGCTGAATAAATTTATATTATGTGCGAATTTATTTACGGTTTTTTCCCTTCGATGATTTTGAAGATTGGCGATGAGTGCGAGAAATTCACCGCAAACTCTTCCTATCTTTCAGTGTCGTTTTTTTTCCGTGTTTTCGTGGAAAAATCGACCCTTTTCGCCCCCAGGTTTTCCTCTCTTACCCTTCACCATACAACAATTTCACAGCACTTGACCGACGTGTCCGCATTTTATTTCCCGGCCCCGTTTTTCCTCATACCGTCAGCGTTTTCATCTCCCTAGCCGACGATGAAAACGTCAGAAACAACGTCGAAATTATGAATTTTCACTTTTTGCACATTTTAAACTTTCACCTGGCATCAAAATTAAATTTCTGTGTTGGCGAAGCGAACAACCACGCGCGAGTAACCTTTCGAGAACACTCGCTTTTTTCGATACAAAATAGAACAGATTAATATCGTTATATCAAGAACTTTCTGAAGGAAAAAATTATTACGTTTTATTTTATAATATAAAATTATTCAATGTAGAAAATATCTGGATAAACTTTAATAAATCCATTCATTATATCAATTGGAACGGATACAATTGACTATCGAATCGTTATATTGTAACGAGCTAATATCGTCGATTGCGTATATATAAAAGAAGCGCTCTTCTCAACGAGACAATAGTTATTTGCGCTGCAGCCAATCATCGGACTCTAGTAGCTGGAAAAACCCGGCGATTTTCTGGAGCTTCGTCGAGTTACGGGAAAACAACCGTATCGCTTCCCTCCGGAAAAATCCCTCAATTACGAGCGACGAATCGGGGGAAAAATCGCCGGAAAAGCGGTGGAAATTCGACACCGGCTTTGTGAACTCGCCACCGAGTCCGAAACGTGATTCGATTTACCGCCGATTAATAACCGCGAAAAATTTTATTTCGTTCCTTCGCCCTTCATATTTCCAATTATGGCGCGTTTCACTTCGCTCCGGCGTCAATTTAAATGCAAATTCGCGGCAGAAGAGGCCCCGGAACAAATGTGACCGAAAGATTTTCCCGCCTTCGAGATCGGGTCCAATTAAACTGGGATGTATAACGCTGACGAAATACACTCCGGGGCTCGTTTCATTTCTTCGAGATTTGTTTTTGTTTTATTGAAGTTTGGTTGATGTTAATCAATTGTTTTGTATTCGAAGTTGATAAAGCGATGTCTTAGTGTATAGGTTTCAAATTAAATACAACATTAATGAAATGCTTCTTTGTTATATTCCCATCTTTCAATATGAATGTATTTATTTATTGTTTCAGTGCCAATTGAATGACTGAACTGCAACAAAATATATCAGGTATGTTTATAAATATTTTGATTTTGTAAACGGATAGAAAATTTATATAAAAGTTATTCTGTTTCCGTTTGTTATAAATAGAATGTGTATCCGTTATGGTGTCGTTTCGAATCAACGTTATAACTTTATTTAATTATGTTTCGCGACGTCCCAAAAAGATGATTTTAACACATCACTTGACCATAAGCCAGAGAAAACTGAATAACATGTTAAAAATCTTGGCATATCAGTTCAGTGAATATCATACACGTGTCATGCTTCGAGTTCTTTCAGAAATCCAATATTAATATGTGACTTGTGTTGACAGATAGACATATTACCTATCTCAAATATTTCCTATCACGCGCCCACGATACGCAACAATCTAATTTATATCTCGTCTTTCTCACTATTTATATTAAACATTGATCTCTTATTTTTCTACCACACTTTATATTTTATTTTTTGCAAATCATTAACTTAACTCAATTTGCGTAAACGTCTTTAGGTACGTTAGTTCAGAAGCTAACGATAATTAAATTTGAAAAGAATTAGGTCATCAAATTAAAACGATCCGCTTCTACTCGTATCTTCTCGAAGAAACGCCGACTAAATTAACTTCTCTTTTTTCATAAAAAGCCTTCCATAAATTTTTTTTCGAGACACTTTGACGCCTAACGAATTTCTGAAGAATTTTGCAAATTTCTACTTGAACGAAAGCGTTCGGTTTACGATTATTCATTAAGATGGATTACACTTTAGCCGGGGTCAAATTCTCACTTAAACTTCGGTTAACGCTTTGACACTTACAAATATAGCGAATTCAGAATTATTGTCGATATAAATCTGACTGTAATATTTCATCACTATACCGCAATATATATTATATTATATTATATCGTATTGTTGTTAAGTTTTCAATAATGTCGAGCATTCGCATCGCTCACGGAGCTTTTCATTAAGACAAACGTCCGTATCTATACAGCTATAATTTAAAATATGCATAGCTTAATCAACGTGCTATTTTTATTCAAAGGCTCATATCAGAACGACCCCTTTGTGTTGAGACGATGAAAAAACCATACAATAAGTATCGGTTCTGTCTTCGTAATCGAGAATTGAAAATATAGCACAAAGCAATCGCCGTGTCAATCTACTTCTTTTTCAAATAACGACGGGTGGGCGGATAATAACTTTGTGGCTATTACGAAAACCTCCAATCAACTATCTTTTCGAGCCACGACGATAATGGGCGTCGGATAAAAAGCGGCTGAATAAATTGACACCGAAGCAAGCGAGAGGGTGGCAAAGGGGGGCTCTGAGAAACGGGGATTTTTAACGGGAAAGTGGAGAAGGAAAATTAAAGTCTAAATTAACGTCTTCCATTAAAAAAAAATAGGAGAGTCCGAGGGGAAAAAAGCTCCCAGCACCCGCTGTTAGATTAGATGTAATCGTCCCAGCGGGCAAATCCGCTTACCAACTTCTCCCTTTCGTCCCTTAACGTTCCCATTCTTTCGTTCGTCCTCGAACCAGGTGAGGACGACAACCGGTGGGTGTAAAAAGTTCGTCGCGGCAACAAACGGAAGATTTTATTTATTCAAGGTTCGGCTTAATTAAGCCCAACGCGGACGCTTATTTAAACGCATAAATCTTTAAACTTTGCAGAGACATTTGTCGAATTGTCTTTAACTCGGATTTATGTTGGTTTTAGCGAGCTTCTGTTAATTATGTAAACGTACGGCTGCCACGTGAAGCGCATGCTGCTCCAACAACGTTCTTAATTATTTTCGTAACGCATCTTATATTATTTCTCGTATTTTCAAAGTGCCAGACTTCTCGCCGACTCTTTTCAAATGTCTCGGTTCATTTTATGTGTATTTCTTTAATAGAAAAGGACTTCGATCTAAAAGGTTTTCTCTTCTCGAATAAGGGTGTTCTTGGAAATTTCTAGTTATCTTTGATTAAAGTTTGTACCTATCTGATTCGCAACTTACCTCATTAAGCTAATGAAAGATAAGGTCTTTCAAATTAAAATATTTATAAAACTTTTAATTGTGATTTTTTTTAACTTACAAAAAATATTTTTAATTAAACTTTGTATTATTTTTAAAATTTAAATTTTTTCAACTTATTTCAATCTCGCTACATAAAATTATATTCATAGTTGTTTTGCATAGATACAAAACATACAAAATCGAACCAACGTAACCAGGTTGTGCCGAAATCGTCGAAAGCAAATAGTTAAATAAAATCATTCATGTATTTTCTGTCCGTGTTTTCCCTTTATTGGGTTTCTTTTAAGTTTTGCGCAAACAAGTTATTTTGATGTCTCCTTCAAAGGCCTTCGTTCGTGTATACTCGAGTCGGATCAGCTCTTTGCCGTGAAGGAACCGTGTGATCTTCCCATTGAAGAGGGGTCTAGAAAAAAATAACGTAAAAAAAGCCCTAATTCTGTATACGACACATAAAAAGGACCATGGCACTGTAGGTGAAGTTCGCCTTCGACGAAACGTGAACGGATATTTTCCGACCCAATAGCTATAAGATTGAGATTAGCCCTCCGAAATCTGAAGCTACATATCGATAACTTGCGAGAAACGTGAACACGTTACCGTTTAAAAACCCTCCAACAAATCAGCGCTGTTGAATAAAACATACCCAGAAACGCAAATTTATTACGATTTCATATTATGCGATTTTCCGCACGCTTTTCGCGCTCGTCGTTTTGTCCTCTGGCCTCATTAGCGTCAGCCGCGTCCATTTTCCCAGCCACGTAGAAAAGAGGGAAATATAAAAATGAGAGAGTCTACTTTTTTCGGACGCAATATCAAAGGGAAAGCCTTCATTAGAAAAACCTTTTGAATGGACGCCGCGATTCGCTCGATCATCAATTGCGAATAAAAAAAGGTCACGGCTAATCAAGCATGGAAAATTAAATCGTGGGCTGAAACCGATTTCATTGTTGAATCTTATGACGATTTTGCATTACAATATTAGCGTTTTGATGTCGAGTTGATTTTTTTGTCGTTGAAAATTATTTTATAAGAAATTGAATCGAGTTTTTGATTTTATCTCATAATACGGATACTCGCTGAAGACTGCTTTTTATTATGGATTTTCCTGTTAGTTAGGCTGGAATAATCTTGCCAACAATTTGCATGCACGTCGTTCATGCTATGCAAAACTTTTAAAACTTTTTGTACAAGAAATGAAAAGAGTATGAAACTTATTATGATAAAGTTTGATAGTTTTCTACGCAAAATATTTTTTTCACAACACGGACAAAAACTTATCAAAATATTGCTTCTTAGAATTTTTATCTCGTATTATAAATGAATCATCTTGTATATGTATATTCTGACATATACAATACAATTCAATGTAGAATATGTTTATACAACTTCATATGAACAAATAACATAAAATTTAAAAAAAATCCGATACCTTCAAACTTATAAATGAAATTTTCTTTACAAAAACTCGAATTTACTCAAAATTCGCACAATCATCATTACTCGTCCACTTTCACATAAAAAAAACTCCGCGCAAACAACACCTGAACTTTTTCACGATCGAAAAATCAAATCACCGAAATCACCCCCCATTTCCATCATCCCTCCAAAAATCACTCACTCGACCCGGGATCAAAACATAAAAAAAATCATAAACCCACCATCGCCGAACACCACCGAAAATTCGAACAAAGACTTCATCGAGTTATCCTCCGACACACGACCATTCGAGAACTTTTCCCGGGGCATTATTCGCCGAATATGAGACGATCAATTACAACGCACGAGGGAGTCCACTGTCGAACATCAATAGGGATGGTACCCGGGTACCGGGAGCCAGGTCTCAATGCCCGTGTATTTGCCGAGCAAACAATCCCCGACGGGGTGGATGTGGCGTGACGATCTGCCATATTGAACCGTGGAGGATTATTCTTTTATTGGCAGACCCACCTACGCTTATGTCGGCCGGATTACTGGGGATTTTTGCATAAAATATGACATCGGAATTTTTTTTGTGGAGAAAAAGCTTATTTTATATGTGATAAATCAGTTGTGTCGGGTTTCGATTGGATTTTTTTTGATAATTTTGTTGTATGTATTGATTTTTGGAGGATATTGAGATAGTAATTGAATCAGTTATATCTGTAATAGTTATCATAATCGAAGACAATCTGGTATTTATATACTGCCTATACAACGTTCGTTTAAGGACAAGACCTTTCTGATAATTATCAAATTTCATATTTGTCGTATATTCCCATTACCTAATAAAAATGGAATTTTAACTCTTGATACGTTTGAATATTATAATATAATAAAAACAATATCATATGCATCCATGTGCGAAACAGGGAGGTCAGATTTATCATAATTTTCACTTACCGGTAAACCAGTATGTTTTTACTAATTACCGATTAAGTAAATTTTAAATAAAAACCGGAGAAAATAACGAAAAGCCAACAAAACCGTTCGCCTACTCAACCCGACATTTTTTCAAAAAAATTCCAAAAAAACAACTCTTCAAAAATATTCAAAGCATAAAAAAATCACCGGACTGTTATTTGGATCATTTACCAATAATGGCCTCCCTAATAAGAACCATCTACTTTACTATAATTAATATTAGCCTAATAATTATTAATTCCATATACATTTTTTCATAATATTCATATTCAATTAAAATAATTCTAAAGGCAATGTTTTATGCATACATTTAACGAATTCAGATTTCGCGATTTTAACACGGACCATACAGCGAAATTAAACAGCATAATAATTTCACGAAACAATTAAATACGCACAGTTTACTTCCACGAAGTTGTTTCAATAATTCAAAGGCTAAACTACATCCCTTAAGAGGTCTTTTACATTAATACTCTCGTGGCGAGCTTTTACACGGTACGTTCGTATAAATTGAGCAAAGCCACTGTTACGGAATGAAACATCCACGTCGACATCGACTTTGATGCAAATGTACTCTGGTCGCATGTGTATAATAATACACACGTGACAAGTTCAACACTGCAGTTCCAACATTACAAATTCAAACAATCGATACATTCGAGCTCGGGACGGCCAAAATTATACTCGGCAAAGACAAAGTTGTTTACGGTGAACGTACATAGTTTACGTGACCGATACGTTGATATCACCTTCACCTTAGAATGTGTAATTACATAATCGATATGCACTTAAGGTCGGAAAATTAGTATCACTTTATCTTTTATACATGTTGTAAATTTATTTTGTTATAAAACATAATCAAATTAATATTCTATTATCTCCATCAGAAATTATATGAATTTTAAAAATTTATGTTGAAGAATTTTTAATCTTTAAATGCGCAAAAATGTGTTACATTTAAAAACACTTTTTTGAAATTTGAACGCTTTTATGTAGCTTAATTCATAAGCTCTCGAACGATTTAGATAAAAAATCTTCTTCACATTAACCATAAATTGAACCTTTGACCTTTCACCATTTCCACACAACACCATCCACCTCGACGACGCACTACACCATCAAACACACACACACGTGAAGAATCGCACCAAATTGCCTGCCAAATTCGAACTTAACGCCGATCGATCCACTCAAAGCCCCGACAGCCTTAACACTCGAGCCGCCGAACCGCGATATAAAGTTATCATTGTGATTCTAATCGCTGGCAATATTCATAAGGGCTGTCTCTTCAGTATCGAGAGGCAGTTTCGGCGGGGTGAAATCCGATTAGATCTGTCAAGTAACGCGGTTGTCACCATGGGGACTCGCCCCTTTCCTTTGATGGGGAAATTCCTGCCTGCCTTGTGGCGGGCGAACCCGGGCCAACCCGAACGAACCTGGGCCGCATGCAAATTTCCTATATCTTGCATATTATATGTGTATTTTCAGTGACAATTTTCATATGAATGACCGGAACGTCTATCTATTCATCACTGCAAAACGACAGCCTGTTCTCGGTGGTTGGTGCTGACAGTAGCGGATGACCGTTTTCAGATGCAAATTCGGCGCCGAATGGGTTGAAATTAGTGGCTGATTTATTTTTTTGAATAACTGTGTATTATTTAAGTCTTATTTGTTTCAAATTTTTTTAATAAAAGTTCAATTTTAGTATGGTTTATTATTATATTATATACTTTGAATATATTTCTTATACTATTTTCGTTACGTCTTTACCATGTTTGAATATGAAAAACGTAAAATAATAATGTAAAATAATCCAAAAATATTAAAGAAACGCTTCCTGAATTATTCAACGTGTACATATATATTTAAAATTTTCATTACGTCTGAGCCTACTTTTCCTTTTGATCGCTTAGTTTCACGAGGTCGTATGTATGTATATTCGTGACATTAAAAAAGTGCGATTCTTCGAGGTGAATATATTTTTTCGCTCACTTCCTTTTATGTGCAGAAAAGCCGCCTTTAAACCCGTCGCTTTGCCATTGCCCTCATCCATACACATCTATGAAATATATATATTTTTTATATTACCGTCCACTTTTTTTCTGAATGTTAATATCCGGCATAATATCGGGCGCCACGTAGAAAATATTCGAATATTTCTGTCAGATGGCACTTGTTGATACAAGAGATAAGCCGACCTACCCGGATAAAGGGAAAGGGCTATTTCGACTCGGAAGATTTCCACTGCTCGTTCAGTTTTTCACCCGTTTTCCAGTTTTCACCACCCTCTGGGTTCATTTTCCGTGCAGCGTTTTCGCTCTCTCGTTGGTTTTATTATCGCGCAAAGGTTATCCGAATACCACTGTGCAAACTGACCCGCCTTCTCCATTATAATGTATATATAGGTTTTTGTAGAATCAAAAGTCACAATCTCCAATAAGTGAATTGCCGGAAAAAATGTTTTATTTCCATAAAAATTCTGTCGAAAAGAATCAATATGAAAAGCTCAACACTTGAATGTTTTTTGACATTTTTTTTCAAATTATATTATTTTTAAAATTAAAAATTGTGAATTTTGGTTCTCGCTCCTTTGTATACTGCTTGAATATATATTTAGTAGGGGTTGGGTTATAATTTTGGGACGTTAATCGTACATAACGCGTGCGCGTGTTAATTTGAACAAAACCTGCTGAACGAGACCGAGATTGGTAAGGGTGATAAAAGCGTTCCGTTGAAATTCGTATACAAGATTGACCAGTTGAATTTTGGTGTTTGTATGTTTCTGAATTGCGATTTGCATGTGATTTAGATTTTCATGATTTGGTGTTTGTATTGTGTATACACAATATAGATTTAAGCTTTCAAAAACCGATCGAAAAGCTCAAATGACAACTTTTTTTTTCGTTCACAAAATAACATTCATATCTATTTTTATTAAAATTTTATAATATTATATATCACTATTTATATAATATTCATAATCTATAGTTAGATTTTCCCTAAAGAAAATTTTGGAAATGCTTTATAATCTAATTATAGCAGCGCTTTGTGAAGTTTGCTAACATTATAATTCAATTTAAAATATTCGATGGGACAAGAATCGATAATTTTAATTTAAAGTCTCGCCTTACATTTTATCTCATGTAACCATAGTGTGGTCTAAAGATATCTAAGCTTCGTTGCGCTTAAATATAAGCCTCGTTTTGGGCTCGTATCCATTAATTTTGCTTTGTATCTCGGCGCGTGATCCTCAATATGTTACATGCTTTATGCATAGATAAAGTTCAAATTTGTACTTAAGTTCAGTATATTACACAAGTGCTATATCTGCGTGCTAAAGTGCGCCCACGCTTCGTAAATTTTGCGGTCTCAAAACGATATGTCATACGGCTTCATAACGTTGATAATAAATGAAACTCATTTCGAGCATGCAAATATATGTTCCGACTTATGTTCTGAATGACGTGGCTCTCAATGGAAAGTTTTAATATTAAAGTATGAAAATAATAATCAAAATCCCATTTTAGACTATTTTCGAGGGAAAAAAAATTTTATGTTTAAGTGTTAAAGCATTTGAATGTGCTGTGTCAACACAAACTTTTCTTCGCAAACGACTCGAAGTTTCCCAGTTAATTTTTACATGACAAGCGAACGTGACGAGAAGAGTCGTTAGCAAAACCAAACAACAAGATTTCACGACGATTTCGAGATTTCGTGTCAAATTTGATCGTCGAAACTTTTTCGCTTCATTTCGTGTCGGATTCGCTTGAAATATCATACGAATAGATATATACTAAAAAAAAGCGCTGAGAAAAATATTCCTTTTCGCCGTCTAATAAAATAGCTTTTTTAAATTAAGCGTGTTTCCTTGGAAAAATTCTGCGCCCGTTTGAAAAAATAATAATCTGACCCCGGTGATCTCGGGCCATTTTTCATCGACGTAGACGTTGCACTTCTTCGAGAAAATTTCGAGTAATCATATTTTTTTAAGCACCGCGCGATAGACAGGACATTTTTCTTCGCTCGGAGACATTTCCATTATCTTTCGGACGCGATTTTCTTACATCAGGCAAGAAAAAATTTACATTATCGGCGAAAATCGCTGCAAATAAGGTGGATTACTTTCGTATCGTCCATCTCCTAGGCTGGAGTGAATTTGCCGAGACCAATACTTATTCATTGTGAATGCTATTGAAGAAATCCCCTTTTCTTCGGCAACGATTGATAGATCTTGAAACAATAAGAAAATCAGTCTTGCGAGACTTAATCCCCCGCTAAATCCCGTTTTCAAATAACACTTTTTTGCAGGAGAATTTGTTTTTCTTCAACGAAAACCCAATTATCGAATCGTTCTTACTCTTTTGGCTGTATGCGTGTACGTTCGTTTAACTTTTTTTCCTTAAATCATACCCGGCCTTTGCAGAGTGAAAAAAATCAGGAAAAAATTATTCCAATAAAAAAGTAACTTTACGATAAAAACTTTTGGAATAAAATTTTATGTTAAAAGTACTCGCGTACATTTTATATTCGTTGTTTTACATTGGTATTTTGCGCCCAACTTACAAATCGCATTACATTCTTGTAATCCAGTATAAAATTGAAGACGGCTGCAAATAACCATAATCCAGCTTTCGATAAATTTTATTTTATTCTTACAGTTATTACAACGGAAGATATAGAAAAAAAATTTAACAATAGAAGACGCTTTATTAATTCTTTGTGACTCGGTCAAACAAAGACAAGAACCACTGTAAATCCACATTATTCTATGATCAAAACTTATTCTGAAGAATTTGTATTATTGAAAATCTAATTTGACTAAATCCAAATTTAAATGCTTATCACTAGATCTATAACTCATACGAGCCAAATTCAGTACGCGTTAACAGAAGGGATTCATTCAATTATACGATCGAATCCCCGTCGGCTGAATTTTCACAGCAAACTTCTGAAACATCAACACCGATAATCCGACCTGGGCCAGCCACGAAAGTCGTCCCTAAACTTCATCATCCGAATCGTCATTGTGCACAATGGCCAAGCCCTTTGTTCCGGCCCCTCGATTGATGTTTGTCCAACTACGGCTAGTAGCCGACTCATCGGAATCCGTTCGGATATATATAAGTTATTTCGGGTCCGTTAAAAGGGTTAGGTAATTGAGAAGTGCGTCCTTAAGCCGTTACTGGATGCTGAGGTCCCTCAGGACCTCACCTGACCTCTTATAGTTTTGATTTAGAGGGCTCGGTGCAAATTACGTCAATTTTACGGCACCGCTATAATGATGAGTCGCAGTCTAAGGGCTCACCCACAAAAATATATATTGCATAAAGTGGGATTGAATTTAATTTGTTTTTATATATTTTATGGAATTTTTAACGATTGTTTTATATAATATTTTAATATTATTTTTTATACGTTATTTATATACAGCTATTTTTATAATTTAATTAAATTTAAAAAAAATCATTTATATTTTATAACAAAGCTGCATAATGCTCCCTGTAGAAAATAATTTACTATGTACTAGTATGTCGATGAAAATTGCATATCTACATCATATTAGTCTAGTCTCGGAATTATGCATGTATCCATAAGACAACGTAAAAGCACAACTTCATGCTCACCCAATTTAACAGTTAACTAAAATCACACGTCGACGTTAGTTAAACCCCGTACCTAGTTCGGTAACGAAGGTTTAACTCGTTCATTAACAGCGAACATTAATAAGCTCGACGCACGCAACAAACATTGACGTTTCCTTGGCGAGCCTCTAAGGCGCTTTTCCTCATCATTTTTTTCCTCTCTCTCTAGATTATTTTTCGACAATCAAAATTCCGATTTGTTTGACTTTGAGAACGTAAGCGGCCCTCGTTCTCTTTGAATTATAAAGCGGGCAACGGACGCACGGGGGAACAATAAAAATTCCGTCTTCCCTGCCGCGGTCCGATTCCCGAAGGGTGCTTTTATGTTTTTTCGGGATGGTCCAATATTTCGAGATCGCTTTATTCATAGGAGTTGCCGGTTCCGTGAATCTGCCTCATTAAAATGGCCAACTCGTCTTTGAAAGTCGATCGAGACTAATGCAATCATACGTACGCTCAAAGTACGTCTACCGTGAAACGAGAAATATTGTATTTTCATGCGATTCGTACGAGAAGCGTCGCCTTGTTTGTCATTTGCTGAAACCATATATTTTTTAATGTAGTTTTTTTAAATTTCATGAGTCTGCTTTGAAGTCTCGCGTTGTTACATCAATGAATAATTGATCGAAAACGTATTGAATGATTCGAAATAATATCCTGACATTGCACACATCCTTAAGATGATAATTCAAAATTATTCGAATGTTTGTTTTCCTTTGAAAAATATAAATTTATATATTGCCAATTTATTTTTGGTTGAAACATTTATGGCGATCATGTATCGTATATACTCGGGAATTCGAGATGCGATTTATTTATTTCGGGCCTTTTTTCATAAAAGGTTTTTCGTCGTTCACTCGTATTATCATGTGATCGAAATCCACTGATTACGTCTGTTCCGTAAGTAGGATCATCATCTGAAACGCTTCCATGACAACGAATTTTAAAATCCTGCTTTCATTTCGTCTTTTTTCCGCCCTGATTTTCTCTGATTTTTTTTTTGCGATTCGCGCTTTAGCAGCCCTCAGGCTATCCTTTTTCCCCGGCGAAACGTCCTGAAATAAAAATGTTTTCGCTAATTTATTAGTGAGACTTGACTGAGCCTGCTATTGGATTCAGATTTCTCCTCGAAATCCTGACTCGCTTTTATTTTTCGGCCTTTGTCCGAAAAAGGAGAATATTTGTCCTAGTTCAGTGTCATCCATAAATCCTACATGTACCTGGGGTCCCGTTTCCGACCGATGGTTTATTACCGTTCGTCTACTGAAAAAAAAAGTAGATTGGAAAGCAATTAGTATCGCAATAAAGCCGAACCTTACGTGACACAGTATGATATATGTTCGTTGGAGTATCGTTTAAGTCATAAATAAACGTGTTAACTTGTACGGCTTAGGCAACGAGCTATAAAGATTACATTGATTGTGTCATAACGGCGTGTAATAATTTTATAGAATGTTATAGTGCGAAATTTCATTTATTAACCACACTTATATTGGACTATAAACTTATATTTATATACTTTTTTGTTCGGAAAGTTAATTTCGTACAGTTGTTCGAACCATCTAAATGGTAAAGGACACGATACAAAAACGATAGCAAAAACCTCCCTCAGGCAGACAGGGGAAAAAGCTACCAGCCGCCGTTGTTAGAAGGGTACGGGAACTTTTTTTGTTTTATTGTAGGGAGCAGGTGTGACTGAAAATAATTTTATGAAAAATAAAAACTCGATAAAATAGAGGAATGTGCGAAGTTTCTCCCGCCGAGCTCAAAATACACACAATTTGCCGATACATCATATTACACAAACTTATCGGCGAGTGTCGGAAAGAATGAAAAAATATGCCTTATTTTCTTGCTGAGTTGTAAAAAATTTAATGTAAAATAATATGACGGCGATACAAAATATCGCTGCTTTAATCTTTAATAATATCTCGACGAAAAACGAGTTTGTATACTCAAATTAAAATTTGTAAATACAATAATAAAATTGGTTTCGATCTTTTTGTTTGCGCTTCGACTCCGGCTTTATTTTTGTGTTGAGCTTTTTTATCGAAACAAAACAATGTTTTGTTTTATAAGCGGATTTCATTCGATATAATAAATGGGAAGGTGAATTAATTTTGTTTAATTTATCATTCTCAATTTATTGTTAACTTATGCGATGATATACATATTATACATATTTCAAGATTTTTCTCCATACAATATGTTTGATCATTTGATTGATAAAATAGATACTTTTATGCCACAAATAGAGAAGAGTTCTTTCGAAAACATCTTGCACTTTCCGAAGCTCATGCATAATTCATGCAAATAGCTTTATAAAATACGTAAGGAAATTCGATATGCAATACTCGAGTGTGTTATTATACGGTAGTTTAACAGTTTTGAAACGTAGTTCGACGTCGAACTTTTACTTGTCTGTCATTAAAACGATACTATTTTTCACTCAAAGGATTATGAATTTAATTTATCAACTTTATAAAAATACAATGATTAAAAAGTAAAACAATTTTATTATTAATTTTTTTTTATTTATAAGTATAAATTTAATATAATACTTACATAAGGAATATTCGTATTTAAAAACTCATTCAGCATATTCATCAAAACATGAACTTAAATTGAGTTAATTTATGCAGGATGGTTAGCTTTCACTTTCAGTATACCCGGATTTGTTTGTATTAAATAAAATGCTTACTTTTTCCTTAACATAAATTTTAGTTGATTCTTCTACATAAAAAGAAAAATATATCTTTTCAATATAATTTAACTTTAAATTTAACCAAATTTAACTAAATATAAAAAAAAATTCAATTTATATCTCAAATAAAATTCAAATACAACTGCATCGGAAAATATCAATATTTGTCTCGATGCACCGACCAACTTCAAAGAACCGCAAACGTTCCCTGCAAACACCGCAACGTCAAAAACTTTCAAACATTCGACTCCACAAACAGCACACAAAATCGACAGCAAATCCACCACCGTAACATTTCAAACTAAATCACATATATCCCCTTAAAAAACCACTCAAGACACCGAGCATGACCCGCACAAACACACGTACACACCCTCCTTTGTAACGTAAACCGTGAGGCCCTTTAGCGTCTCTGAAAAGCAACGGGCGTGTCTGGGCCGCCCTTCAGCTGAAAGTGCTCGCATAGTTGGGCCTGAAGTAGGCACAACACGAACATATGAAAACTCGTACATGCCCCGGCATGTGTGTGTCCGGGTACGACCTTAATTAATTCGACTCGACGGCATTCCGCGGCAAGTGTCACTCGGAGACGCTGTTTTATACACCCGATATTGTCGACGTTGGTGTACTGTAATGTCATGGGGTTTCACGTGTGTGGGCTTTAGTCGGAGGTGCTGCTTTCGATGGCTTTTATAATGATTGCGTTTCGTGGTCGGAGTGGCTGTGAGGGAGTACGGATTGCTCGTTTTCTGGATTTGGATGGGTGTGATTATTAATCGGCTTAATTCGGATTGAAAAGTTAATATTTTTTGATCATTACCGTATTAATTTGGTATAAAGTTAATTGCAAGATATTATCTATTTAGTTATAATATAATACTATCAGATATTCAGATATTTTTCTTTGCTATGTATACCCTTTAAGATACAGAATCTAGTTAGTAAAGAAAACTAACTCTCGAAGAGTTTGAGCACTAAAATCATATCTCGCCGAATGACTAAACTTTGATCGGTTATCTACTGCGAAAATTTATTATATGGTTTGTTATTTCGAAGAACATAAGTATCCATTACGTTTTAATGAAAAGCTCGCACGCACACATCCTTCAATATTACTCACACTATGATACTTTTTAATCTAATATTGATACATTTGGCAATGTTCTTTCAGCTCGAGATAATCAATTACACCGTTTTTTCTACACGTCGGACACTTTTCGTGTAATTAATCATTGGAGAGCTAGCATCGTGTGCATCAATCACTCAACGTGCTCGTTTTATGACTTCAGCGTTTATTTTCTTTTTTTTTTCAAGCAATTTTCCTACAATCGAGCGAAGAGGTAGGAGTCAAAGAGCGTCTACGCAAACTTAACGTTTATTATTCTAAGAAAGTAGCTAAGATACCGAGACAGAAAATAGAACTGAACAAACATCAATGAAACGCTCCCAAAATTTGCATATTGTTGCCTTTAATTCCACCTATTAACCGTAAAGTTGAGACATTAATTATTTTAATAGTCTTTTACGAGAAATTCGCTCCATATTTACATTTTCCAATTTCGAAACTCGGGGCACATTTTCACACATTACAGCGACGTTTAATTGCGCATAAATCGGTATTATTGCGCGATATTTCAATAGTTACGTCGCGCAAAAACGATCTTCAATTTGACTCGTTGATGGCTTAAATTGCCAGTAATCACCATCTAGTTACAAATTTATATTTGATTAATTAGAGTTAAACCTACGCATTTATTTATAACAGTGCAATCTACCTTTCAATACTAATGAAAATATATTATGAGTATTTACATAATATATTTAGTATTGAATATTTCTGCTGATCATTGAAATTAAGCAATATGTAGTGCTGATGATAGATAAATGGATTATTTGGTCTAAGGTCTATATTATGAGAGGTTATTTCAATTTTCAGCTCTTAAATATTTCGAATTTTTAATGTACAGATTTTTTTTTGTTAAAATTTGAACAAATTTATTGTCATGTTTGGTGATATTATCTGTACTGTAGCCGAAATAATACGAACTTTTGAAGAGTTCAGTGTTGTCTTTTCAGAACCTAATGTTGCTATTTCCATAAAATTTCACTTGAATGAATTTATTGTAAGAGTAAAATTATTTAAATAACTCAATGAAGCTATTTCTACACTGCAATCCATTACATAACAACCCACACAAATAACATTGAATCTATGAATCTAATCCGCATCCGCACAGTAATGCATCAGTCCATAGCCATATTTGCGAACTCAACGGTAAATATTGCCCATAACCATGTCGTATAGCACACAGAACCAACTCCAGAATCTATATTTGATTGGAACCAATCTGCCGCGGCAATTCGCGTGGTACAAATCGATTTAGTGCTCATAATAATTTCATTAGCGAGAAACGTTCGCCAATTTAATCTCGGCGCGGAACATTCCGCGTAGGTACACTTTTCCTGGCTCTTTTTTTACGGCCACGTTCACATAAACACTTTTCGGCCTAAAAGCCCACTTCAGCGCTCGCGCCACCCGCCCCCGCCCACTTTCAGCCCATGAATTATTCATCGGTTTCATTTTCCGCCTGCGGACAACATCGGTCGGATTGAAAAGTCGCAACCGGACCGTCCTTCTTTTTATCCATTCGTACACGATGAGAGTGTAAATTATTCAAGAATACAAACAGCAGTCGTAAGAAGAACGCAGATTTTTTTTCTTCTCGCCTAGTGTTAGGGTCTTCGATTCATGTTTTTTTTTAATTTGTCCGTACGTAATAAATATATTTTTTTTAATATAAAAGAGAAGGTCCCTTATGAGCCTAAGCGTGAATGTGAGTATATGAAAACGCTCATACATTTTATATACGCACGCTTACCTTGAAATTTCACCCTGATGGTTATACAGAGTCTTCCCCGGGACTTCTAACTTCTAATCGGATTTAAAGTGACTTAGAGTCATGATAGAGAAGTGAGAATGATACCATTTCGAATGAAATCGGCTACAATTTATTTTTCATTTTTTACCCCCCCCCCCTCAAATTTTACCTCTCCCCCTCCTCTTCCATCGTCGAATAGCGTACTTCCGTCCACTAACTCGTACAGTTCAAATAATTTTTTTTTACCCATTCGACGATGGAAGAGGAGGGGGGAGAGGTAAAATTTGAGGGGGGGGATAAAAAATAAAAAATAAATTGTAGCCGATTTTATTCGGAATGGTATCACTCTCACTTCTCTATCATGACTCTAAGTCACTTTAAATCCAATTAGAAGTTATCAAAGTCCCGGGGAAGACTGTATTTGTAGTGAATTTTTATTTTATTTCAAACATTTAACCCAAACAAAAAATTAATTAAATAAATAAAGAGCAGGAATAACAAGAATACCAAAAGTAATTATGCTAAAATTTATATAAATTATTATATTTTATTTTTATTCTTAGTAATTTATTCAGATTAACATATACATAAATTTAATTACTATGAAAATTTTATAAAATTTAATTCGAACATTTACGAAACATAATAGACAATTGTACGTAATCATTTCTAATACAATAAGCAGCTTGTATACATTAAATGCAAAGCTAATACTCCCCTAAAAGCTTTTATATTCACTCCCATTCGGGACCATTATACCTAACATAATCCCACAATTTTAAATTCCAATCTCTTTCTGTAAAACGAAACGCATAAAAACTAATTTCACCTTAAGCCCGAATCTCGACAATTTCTAGACAACCCTGTCCGTTGCGAAACCAGTAACAATCGCTCTTGTTGAATTGCATGCGCCCGATCCGTATCGGGAACGAATAAAAAAGTTTATTCATTCCTGACTGGGAATCGAGTGTGCTGTGTGACGTGGTAATGTGGTCCCGTTGAAACTATGGCCGTTCGTCTGAAAAAATGGGGTCGCCATGATGAAAAAAAGCTCGACGAGAGGAAAAAGCTCGCGGTTTTTCGTTATACGTTTTTTCGCCGGACGAGTTCTGTTCGGTGCCATGACTGAGAATGAATATTTGGTATGTGTATGTTGTTGGTGTATTGGAAAACTTGGTTAGTTAAAATTTCGTGGTAAACTTTTTCTATGAGGGTATGTTAATAATATTGAATTGCGGAATATGATCTTATTTTGATAATGATAGTAATTTTTCGATAATAAATTTTATAATTCAACTTTGAATACAAAATGAAACAACGATACACTTTATAATGCTAAATCATCTCTCTTGAAAATATAAGCTTTTATGAACTTGACTTGCGTAAAAGTTTTTTTCTTCGAATCGTACATTTTTAAAGAAGAAACATTCTTTTTAACGTTTATGTTTTTCAAAACTTTATTTCTTAAGATGCACACTTCAGTTATTTTCACCCTTCATTACATCCTCTCGTGTTTTCTCTCCATTAAACAACGATGAATCTATTATAATATAATATAAATATATTAAAAATAATGTAATACATTTATTTCATATTATACAAAAAATACATTTTAAAATTCATCCCTTTGCGAGAATACTGAAATTGCACTAACGTAGTATTTAATCCATGTACCGTTCATTTTCAATTATTTTTTTCTGTCAACTGTGCAAAAGTAAACTTTGTTACCTAAACACAAAATATACACCACCGTTCTTCATCAATTTTTTGTCAATTTTTCATTCCTTTGTGTAACGAGTATACCGACATAATTACAACATACGCGTTCAAAGCGCAGTTCTGCACGGCTAAACTGCTCGTTATCCCGTAACAGTTCGTATACATTCCAATCCTGTGTTATTCCAACGATGCTCAAAGGATTTTAATCTGTATATTCTTGTACGCTTAGCGTTTTCTAAATGAATTTTTTAATTCGTTTCCTAGGTATGCATAGCGAAGTATTCAATTTGTGCAGGTCTGTAATTCCGTAATTAAATAAGTTTGAATTATTTTGTCTTCATTTTTTTATAGAATCTTTATGATTAAATTTTATATTTTGAAATGAATTTGTTCTTTTTTTATATTAATTATATTATATGTGGATGAAATAAAAAAAATTAATATAGAATACTGATTGAAAAATTATTGGAAAACCTTCGTATGGAAGGCCATCTGCTGCTTGCAGTAAATGAAAAATTATCGCATTCATTTTCAAAACCCTTCAATAATAAAAATATAATTTTCATATATTATATAATTTATTTCACAATCTAATTATTTCTTCGTAACAATTTTCTTCACAATATACGCCCTAATACGAACATCTTTTGACGAAAAACACACAGCGCAACAAACACCACATATTAATTTCCATTGTCTACAACCGCCCAACAAACGCTCCCCCAAGATTTTACACATTCTTCCCCGCAACACCCAATACCGAAACCATCCCGAAAATTCACAATATCTCTTACACACACACACGATAATCACCATAATTTCGAAACACGACGAGAACACCCGCCCACGCCCAACACACTATACAGGCGACGGCGACGAAATCTTTGATCTCGTTTGACGCGCCGATTTTCGCTCGTATCCCACATGTATAATAACGTGTAAACCCTTGGCTTTTTCGTCGTTCTGCTTACTTTTTCTAAACGTATTCGCGAACACGTATGCGACTTTGAGAGGCTTTTCAGGCCGCTTTTCATCTCGGCATAGCGCGAGGGCGCGTACTCCGGTTACACGAGTGTCCGTGTGCTTCGTGTAATTATGTCGCAAAAAATATTTTTAAGGCACAATTAGTGAAAAAATTGTGATTCAATAAAAGGTTTCTTTGAATATTTCATTTACAATTTTTAATAATTTTTTCTTTGGATGCTATAAATAGTTTAAATATAGCATATGTTCGAATTGTGTATCATCAATACTGTTCTGATGAAAATATTTTTAATTATTTTCAATTATAATCTAATATACTATGTTTTTTTTAATTCTATCCATCCATTCTTTTTAAAAATGTATTTATGCAATTAATTATGAAAATAATACGATTTCTCGATATTCTAAATCGAAACTGATCAAGTATTATAGTAATGAGCTTTTAGGGTATAATTTTAGTTCGCAGATTATGTGCAAGATTTAATCCAGGATTATCTTTATAGCCTTCGTCATCACGTTTCTTATAAATCGGCGCTTAATGGTGCTAACACGTACTCAATATTGACAAGAATTTTCTATATTTCAGCATTAAGTATCTTTTATATTTAATCCTATAAAATCTAAACGTGAATATAATATTTTGAAGCTTTTCTAAAGTTGACTCTGCTAAACCTTCGACTTGATATCATCCCTTGAGTTTTACTGCTAGACGTGAAACTATAAATTATAGAAACGCTAATAATTTCGTTTCTGTCGATGCTAACGATTTGCTTAGTGGGTTGAAAAGTTTTCCAATGGACAGTTATTATTAATTGCCGTTTAGCACATTTTGTACGAAAACTAAGATAATCTAATAAATATAATATCTATTACGTTGCAAAATACTTTAATATTACGGTTGAACAATTTTTTTCATTATTTACCCAGATTTTGTTTACTTATACCGTAGTGTATTATTTTTGTTTGTAAAATTATTTTTATTTAAAATATTATTAACATAAAATTATATAAAATGAAAATATAAATATTGCTGAAAATCCATATTCAAAAAATATATACCTTTCACGATGAAAGCTTTTCAGCATTCACAAAATTAATAAAACCAACTTTTTATCAACGAATAAATTTTCAAAGCGAACTAATCATTGAAAACGGTCACGATTTAAGCTGTCTTCACGGATCCACAGTTCCGATATTATATTATATATTGTCATCGATAGATCTCCGCTTCCCCGAATATAAAATGATTTGCATAAATGCTCAGCTCCTCAACGGATATTAAATTCATATTTCGTACTGCGTAGCTCATAATCTGAACGGTTGATCAGTAAGATTTCGACAAGATAAATCCAAAGCCGAAGACTCCAAAGAGGCCCGTTTTAATTTCGCACCATCTTATCAGCGACGAAGCCCCATCTCGGTGAGCTTTCGCCGTATTGCGAAATTAATAATTTATTATATAAAAACGGAACTGATGCGCAAATAGAACCTGAAAGATTTTAAAGGCTGATTTACGACTTTTAATTAAAACGAGATAATAAAGAGAGGCCAGGGAGTACAAATTCCGCGGCGAAGTCGACAAAGTTAACACGCAACTTTCGACAAAAACTGACCGACCTCAACCGTTGCTGGATTAATTAATTCGCCGTAGTTTATTTCCGGGATTCGGTTGAAGGCTTTACGGCCGTTTTACAAAAGAGGTTGTTGTACATTTGTATGGGGATTAATAATTTGCTATTTTCGAGTCGTAAGAGTAAACAATAACATCAAAGGCGGTGGTTCGCACGCCACTTGAATCGTTCACGATTCGGAAAAGAACACGTTTTCGCGAATATCGAAAGCGCAGAAGTATAAATATGGTACCGTGCTTCGCATTTTGCAACGAGTTTTCCTCTATTTCGAAATTAGCGTACGTTTTCGCTTTAATTACAGCGAAGGGTTTAATTAGCAAACGCGTGCGGTTAAATCAACCCCCGCGTTCATAACGAACTCGTATAGAAAATCTTACAATGCGCGCTCTTCATAACAATAACGTTTCATAATGCTTTTTTGTAATTGAGTCTATATATAATTTTTTTAATCATGATTCGTAGTACTTGTTTGTGAATACTAATAAAAGATTATCTTGATAAGCTTACAAATATATTTTATTACTGATTAAGTTGAAAATTTCGTTTATAATTACTGGAAACTTTGGTTTGTTTGTTTGTGTGTTTGTGTGTTTGTTGCTACAAGCATATTTTTTAATACATTGAATCTGATTTTTTTATTTATTTATTATTAATATACTACCATTATAAATTTTATGCCTGTACTGAAATCGATAAAATAAAAAAGTTCTTGCTTATTAAATTCAAAAGTTACCAAATTACGTTATCGATTTTTATAACTTTCTTTTATCGTTTTAATTTTATGAAGGTGAATAAAGTCAATTTTCCGATAATCATAAAATAAAAACTTTGTTATTTCTGAAAATTATACGATTTCTCATATTTATACTGTACTTAAATTATTTTCAAAAAATTCTAACTAATAAAAAATGAAACATTCTTCTATAAATGTCCCTATTTCAGCATCCGTTGATGAAGTATTCAAGGTGCAGTGCTAAAACCGTCACAATTCGGACAATAATGAAAAATTCAAAGTATTTTCCAACGTTTTAAGCTCACGGCTCACGATGCTCTATTTCAACATTTTTTGAATGAACTGACCTATTTTTCCGCGAAGCACCGAGATTTCGCGCGACTCCACTATGTTTTCGCGGAGAACAATCGGCTTACGGCGACGATTTTCCGGTGCTCGTTTCTGGCTCCTTTTCCGTTTCCTGCGGATATTGAATACACAATCGTCCTCTCTCCGACGGTTTTCGACGTCTTCCAACCTTCGGTGAAGGATTATCTTCGTTTTCATTAGCAAGACTTTGAAAAATCTAACCCTCGTTCCGAGAACTGCTGATGCAGAAGTGGAACGGTACTTAAGTAAAAGGCGAGAGATTTATGTGTAGACCTAAGCTAGTTGACTTTTCCGCGCAATATACTTGTTGATATTATTGCTTAGTGTTTGTGTGTGATGTTTAGGGATTTGAAGTTGGTTTATTTATACGTTGTTCTCAGAAACGACATTCGGCGTTGAAGATAACCGCTTAAACAATTGATTTACTGTAAACAAGCGACACAATCCGACGCTTACGCCATATTATATCTAATTTGTTGTAATAATACATTGTATATGAGAGAAAATCTATAACATGTCTTCGTCTAGATTGTAATGATAACGGTAGCTTTCGGTGGTCGGATATTGAGTAACAATGGAGGAAAATTTAGCTAGTTCGTATTCACGATGCGGAATCGACGTAATCCCATTGCTTAGTTTGACGCTTCTGCCAATATCGGAGATATCCTGTGTGATATGATAATGATTATTATGTTTGACTGGTGTAAATGTGTCAGATGGAAATTCTAAAAACGCATTTTGATTCTTAAATTGTATTTTTGGAATTGGATGATAAAAAAATAGATATTACGTGCTGCATAGATTAATTCATTTTTAAATGTCATACAAGAGTACTAATATTTTTATTTTTATTTTTCCAGATCAATGACTTCTCAAAGATCGATTTAATGTAAGTATTATATTGTATTTTCTAATAACACAAAAGAATTCGCTACGAATTTATTAAATTGTACTTAGTTTTAAATCCGTTTGACGCATTAAATAATATTCAAAGATTTCCTTCGAGCATTAAAAACCCTCATACAAAGTTTTGTAAATAACTTGAAATATTCTTTCATTTACCAAAATAGAACGCTTTATAATTTTCCCTTCACACATAAAATACGATATGAAGCGACGCACACTTAAACATCTAACCAATTACACGCAACAGCGCAAATACGACGAAATAATGCCTACCAAATCTCTTAATATTTACACGAAATTTATTTTTCCTTTTTTTTCATACGACTCCGTACACGGAAACAGTAAATATCATCGCCGCTCCTTCATTTCTACCGTATCCTTAACTTTTTCCCTCCTCTTCCCGTTCGCGTATACATATGTATCATATATGCGCAAATATACATGAAGATTTACACGTAAAAAGAATTACCCGGTGACATTTCGATTCCTCCGCTCGGTCTCTCCTCGAGGGACTTTGCAATGGAAAAAAAGGTCGCAGCAATCTAGCCGAGGCGGTTTACAGCCGAACGGAATTGAAAACGACCTCGTTAAAACCAGAGAAAATTATCCGAACCGGGCGTTATTTTTCCGCAATAAAACCGCGCCAGTTCACGCCCGAACGATACGTGTTTGCTTTTCCGGCGCGGGTTTCTTTCGAACTTGCAATTTTTTTCGTTTTATTCCTCTCCGTTAATGTATACGAACACTGTGTGTTCTTGGATGCACTTGTTCTTGTGTGTGTGTTCTCTGCTCTTGTGATAAAGCGAAGCGAAATGCACTAGAATGCAGCGCGTCGCAAAGAAAATCCCAAAGTCTCGACGGTCTTTACGAGAGCTTTCCGCGCGCTTTCGTTCCGCATTATTTACCTCGAACGATCGTTCAGTTCAATTGTGAAAGTAATTGCCTTTCGACTATGTACACATTTTACGTGCTAGAGTATATACGGAAATATAAAAGGAGTCGCTTATTTTGCTTTGTTTCAGTGAAGAAATGTAGTTTGTGCGATTTGAATTGAATTGGAAGTCATTAATTAACTGATATAAAGTATAAATATATATATTTTTAATTATATTATAATAATTGAAAGAATATTTATTTATAAAGTAATCATTAATATTTTTATTATACGATATCAAACGCAAAACAAAACCTTTCTGAAATTTATGGGATTTTTTTATTATAGCTTGTATCTATAATAACATATTTACTAAATATGCAGTAATACAAAAAAAAAGTAAGTCATGATGAGTTTGAGTTCTAAAATATAAATTATCCCTTGCCGAATAATATTTGACCGTATATAAAACTATGAAATTTGCCGGCTCTTTTCAATAATCGATAAAAATTGGTACGTTCAACAAAATTAAAAATATTATATTCTTTCAATCATGCTTGTTTGTTCTACGTCAAGTTATGACAGTTATTGCACCAAAACACTTTTCTGACACTCATTATATTCATCAACAAATTTTCGCGAATTGTGACACTCGACACGTTTATTATAAATACATGACAAAAATTGACAAATTTTGATTTCATTTCAGAATTTTTATTTTCTCGCGATACGTTTCTATATGTGCGATGGAGGCGAATTAAAAATCGCGTCGACGACGAGAAATTAAATTGCTGATGTTTTATTCATCGGGTAATTTTCCGGCGGCCGGCGACTTTTCCGTTTGTGTTTGTTATTTTCGGGATAATTTAATGAACCCGGGGTACGACAATGCCGCAATCAAACAAAACCCCTTCGTTAATATCGTTGACTTTTTCGCATTTCTGTTGCGTTTCTGTTTATTAACGACCCCCGAGCCCTGTACAATTTTTTTTCCGTCAGATGTGATCCTCGTTAAGATTGCCGCTGCGACGCCGATTTAAAAACCGGGATTTACGGGTGTTATACTTTCAAAAATAATCACTTTGCTCGGAAGGCTCCGCAAACACGGATTAATTGAAGTGGTTTTAATTGGTCGGATTTTCCGATTTCGGACACGTGTTGAATGTGCTGCAAATATTATTTTTAATCTGAGTTATATGTTCGGGTCGTGAAAGTATTTTTGGGATTTTTTTATTTTATTCTGGTTTCGTCAAATAATCTGGGACCGACATGTAATTACAAAGACCCATTTTTCACTTGAAGATAACTTCCTAAGCTTGACTGACAGGCTGAACAGATTGTTATACACATTCGTGACATATTTACTAGCTTTATACTTAATGTTTTAAAATATTGAGCACAAAGAATCCCATTACATCCTTTGATGATGAAAACGCTTGTGTAGATACTATTTTTATCAATGAAAAATTAATCGCGACTTTAAAATATATTTTTGATGAAAATTACGTTAATTTAAAGTTTTATTTGATGAAATTAAAAAAAAACATTTAATCTGAAATTTTTATCAACATTTTATGTTATTAAATATTTTTTCAAAGTATTCTATTATTAATTAAAATTTCTAGAAAAACTGTTATTTTTTTAGGAATGCTTCGTTCAATAAATAAAAACTTTTTCATTTTAAAATTTGAACAACTTTGCATTTTTCATAATACACTTTGAAATATAATATAAGGGTTTAAATTCAATATCATATTCCATGTTTTAATATAATATTTTTCAATAACCGCTCTATATAAATAAAATCGAGACGTCGAATTAAAAATTATATTTAATCTCGAAAGACTTTCAATTTAATTCATTACCTATATATAATAATAGGTATGAGACATTCTTTCTTATCATAAAAAAATTCCTGCATATTACAAGACATTCTTTTGAATTGCAAAACATCCTTTTTATAGCACAGACTCATTCATTATACGAAATTCTTTTCAACAACACGAGACATTTTCGCATAGTGCAAGTCGCTTTTCCATGACACGAAAGATCTTTTGAATCACCGCCTTAAAGAGGACTAAACTCAATTCTAAAAGCTTACAACTTTACAAACACATGCACCCAGAAGCGAAGGGTACATTTCCAGTACATTATATTAATTTAAACACAAAAGACGTCACCTGGTAGGATCCCGTCGCAATTAAACCAACTTTCAACTGAAGTCTCCAAACGCTTAAATCCTGCGACATCTGTGCAGATTGCACAAACGTATGCGCAGAGTTCTATTTGAGTTCAAAGGATTTGGATGTATGGAGTGTATCAGAAATTTTCAATTTTCATTTATTCGAATTAATTTTATATTGATTCATGAAACAAAATTATCGATTGTAAACGAATCAATCGACAATACTGCTAACTTTTTTTATTTTGAATTTAATTTAATTTTTGACTCATTAAATATTATATTATATTTTGATTATTTAAAAATTTGCAAAATATAACAATAAACTGCCCTCCTAAACTAGTCTGTCTCTGAAACTATAATACTTAGTACTATTTGAGCTACTTCAAATTTAATTTTAAGCCCACTTTGAAAACCGTCACTGGTATTCAGAGCACCTTATACAATAGCAAACTAACAAGAGCTTAAACATATCACACACATGTGCGGATTTCGACTAGCGAGTGGCGTTTCGCGATATTGCATCGCGGATGCATTTCGCAAGAGTTGCATGCACCAGTCCTTCGGTTTGCTTGCACAGACAGATTGACGATAGAATACATTTTTATCTGGGGAATTTGTTTTCTTTCGATTATAGGTTTCTGATACTAGAGACAGAAACACGGTTTGATTTTTCAGAAAGACGTTTTAGTGGTCGGTTTTTAGTGAAGGTTGTTTCACTTCAATTTATTTTTACATATACATATAATTCATATTTATGAATCTTCAGCTTTTTCAAATAAAATTTTTGGTACAATGGTATTTTTCAGTGGAACAGAAAAAATATTTTTCTTCATACCAATATTTAAATGAAAAGCAAAATTTTATTTGACTCCCTCATCAAGTTTTTTATGGTTTGTTTCAGAGCTTAAAAATGAATCATGAATAATGAAATATAGCATAATAAATCACGGTATTTAAAATTATCTTTCATTTTATTTGACCATGTTTTTTCAAAGTTGATTTGTTATTTTTGCGTAAAACAAATCTAAATTTTCATAATAAGCTTTAATTTGGATTTATATTTTTTATAATTGATTTTTTTTACTAATCTTCGCACATATTTATAATTAAAAATTCAGAATACCGATAAATAAGCTTTGTTCATTCTTAATTATTTTCTCTTTAATTAAATTCTTCGATATCTCATTTAACATATCAAAAGCTAACAACTTATTGTTCTTGTATGTTATATCACTGATATTTTATGTCGAAATTGAATCGCGTTAACGTTATAATAATATAATACGTTAAAACGCTTTTGTGTAGCAAAACAATTAGAAAATTTATTACAGAAAACAGAGATCTGCAAAGCGGACCAAAGTGAAAAGCTCTCCTTTTTGGCAAGGAAAATAATGAATACCTCAACCTCTATTGTCGATGTGAAAAACAAAGAAATCCTCCGGAAAAAAAACGACATTAAAGGTTACCGCCTATTCTTCCCATTCGAAACACATTCAAAAACACGTGCAAAATGGATTTCACCCAACGGGTCGTATCACTCGTGTTTTCGAAAAACGTTGCATAACATTATAGTATTCAATAAAGGAAAAACAAAGTTCGAAAAGCCCGCTCGTATTTCATGCATACAACTCCCAGAGAGCAACGTATTACGTTGTTATCGTCAGTTTGATAAACGTATTCTCTTGAAAACTTACCCGGAACAACCACAACTATTTTTTCTCTTTACGTGGAAACATCTACGTGGATGCTGAACCACGTACCATTAGGTAGACAAAAGACTTTTTTTATCTCACCCAAAGCTTTGTTGTCCACTCCCTGTGTACGCATTAGTAATATGTTGGACAAACATTGGAAAAAGGTTTCAACCGTAGTTTTTCACCCGTTTCCCACTAACTACTGGAAAAAAATATTCGCTATAAAAACAGGAATTGGCTAGATTTAAATTGCGCGACGACAACAATAGCCGCCGAACGAACTTTTTCATTCGCGACGGGAAAACGGGCGCATATCATGATTTTATTCATCGAAAAGCATATGGAAACATGAATGCGAAATGAACGCGTATTATATTTCATATATCCCCTAATATATTCCATCCCGCAGGAGTGACCCCGACCCATAAATAAGACCTCATTTTTTCCGACCTTTTCACCATCTTCGCTCACATTCGTCACGGTTAGTGAAAGAATCACTCGAAACGATCCACCGTAGCATCAGAAAATCAATCATTGTGTTTGTCTGTTTACTCGAAAAGCAAATAAAGTGTTCCAGTACGAAGTATATAATAGTCACACCACAAATCATCTCGTATTCATTCGGAGACTGAAACGCGTCGCAATCGAAACCCATCAGATCGAACATCGACGACGTTCCGCGTTGTTCTTTCCATCGAAAAGGGCTCTCTCTTTTAATGAGACGATTAATCACGGTTAACGCGACCGACGGTATCCGTGTACACGGTGCCCAGGACAAGTTATCATTAATCTTAACTACGGCCACTTCCCGCGGGACGCTTTTATTTGCGCCCTTCGAGTGGCCGGGCCTCGCCGCTAATGGACGAATAGATCATCTACGGCCCTTACGTGCTGGGGATCCATCCCACGGGTTCGATCTACGGGCGATTAATTTCCGCGGAGTGAATAGCTCGAAAGATGGGAGAAAAACCGGGAATAGATTGGGCCAGAGGTTCTGAATGTACGGCCGTTTGCTTTGAATTTGTTCGGGGAAATAATAAGACTTTTTTTCATGATGAATTCGATTTTTTTATTCGTGTTGATGTTTATGCTTGAATTATTTGAAAATGTTAATATTTTCATGGTTTTATATAATAATAAGTAAACGATCGTTGATTTTAATTAAAAATGAAAGATGAAATTATAGAAAATATTTCATTGTTTATGTTGATTTATTACATTTTGTTTTTTTTTTATAAAGGTTTTATACCTATACAAGGTCTGCTAAAAAAAATTTTGTTTTCAGAAATCAAGCTTTATATAAAAGTATTTATATTTTCAAAGTAATAATTTAAGAAATTTATAACATGTACTATGTATGATATTTTATTGTTATTTTCTCTTTTAGATATTTTTAAAATATTGGGAAAATAATGTTTTTACTCGTTATTCGTAAAAGGTTCGTTCAAGAAGCCGATTACGATTTTCATTTAACCAATATCAAAAGGTTTTGTTTTTTATAAAACACCATTTAAATGAAAATAGACAACTTTAGGTGATCAAAAAAAATCGTAATTTTCATTTCATACTAATAATATTCAGAGCTAATTAACCATATTCCCATAATTAACATATGTGAGAGTAAAAATAAATCTTAGTTCGTTTCTTATTTCACCGATTTATACGACGGACTCTATAAATAGAAATACATCAAGTCCATTAATTATGCATTATCTTAGCACTCTCATAAGATGCCAAACATCTTCATTAAAAGAATCCCCCATCTCGAACGACTCCATACATCACAGAAGAAACTTTTCATCTGAAAACGGCTCCCATCTATAATTCTAGATTAAATTCACGTCTCATTCTGAACAAATTCCCTTCCATTGTAACGGCGGACGACCAACTTCAGATTAGCCCTTTTGACCGCAGCCAGGAGACCCGTTCCGCTGCAAATACACACATTTATTACACGGCTACGGATCCGTCTGTACATACTGGCAATAAATCCCATTGCGAAATAAATAGACGAGAGCGATTTCCGTTGTCCTTTGTCGCCGTCGTCCTTTTGCCATCGACTAATCTCGTTCCGGCGTTGCGTCAAAGCGAACGCGAAATTGAATCTTCGCGTATAAATTTGAACGTTAAACGTTCCGCCAATAACGAGTCCGCGACGTCGAAATTGAATCGCTTATCTACCGTCGTATAAAACAATAAAAATGCCCACCAAAAAGCTGCGGGGTTGGGGGTGAAATAAAAAACGGACGAAAAAAAATATCGATGCAAATATTCGGGCTTTTAGCTGCCGCTTTGTGAAATTTCGAACCCGGAAATTCCTTTCGATGCTTTATAACTTTATCCGCTGGACATGAATGGATTTTTTTAATTTTTTCGGAAGTTTGCCTTTTTTGAATGCTTGAAATATCGTGGACTGCGACTTAATTCCCCGTGAGAAGTGTTTATTAAATTTGAGTGTCATTTTACTAACTGAAATGGTAGCTTGCTCGTATCAAATTTGTAGTTATACAAACTTTACCGTCTTAAAGTTTCATTGAAAAACTTAACAATTTCTCGATCATAACTTTGCTCTTAATATAGTTTTCCTCGCTCGAAAGATTCTTTCATATTATTTTTGATTAAAGTACTTTATTTTATGATAGTTTCATTAAATTACGATAAAAATTTACAGTTCACCGAAACTCAATTTCAATTTAGTAAATAGTCGTTCTCATCTTGAAACTATGCACGTAATGAAATTACCATAAATTTAATCTTGCTTTATATAAATTTTTAATTAAGCCGATATTATTATTACGTTTATCGAATAATCTGATAGTGGCTGTAGATTTTAATATTCCACCGTGCTTCCCGAAAATCCTCTCACGTCTAAATTTTCAATCAACATCCACATAAAGCCCCAAATTGCTATTTCACACAAACTTTTGCATCGCTGAATTGCAACCATTATTCGAAACCACAAGTCAATTTGACGTTTTATTAAAACGTTTGACAGGTGACGTATGCAAACGCGTGCATTCGATTTCAATATAAACGCCCGGCGTACACGCAATTTAATTTTGTACAAAATTGATCGATTTCGGTAAAGGAATACAAAATTATAGTATCAAAATATAGAAACATATCAACGTCTCTCTCGATGATTTCCAATTTGACCGTACGAGCTTTAGTTATATGAATTTTCTTTGATCAATTGTGGGGAGTTTGATGTTGAATTTCTAAGAAACAATTAGTTGAAAAAGCTTTTTTATGTCTTTAAGATTATGTAAGCTATCGTCTACAATAATTTTCATTGAACAAAAATAAATTTTATTAATTTATATAAAGATTCCATTGCATATTTATCGCATCCGAACGTCGAAAAACTATCTAAAGCAACTAAAACATTCAAGGCACGTAACAATGAAACGTCACGCCTTAAGCACCAGCAGTCGAATTCGTCAAATTTGAAACCCAACCACGTTAAGCCTCCGGGCCATAGCCAACTGTGAAAATTCAGGAAAATCGTCCGAATTTTCCGAAATCGATACAGGTACGAGTTTTTCCAGACAGGGTAGCCGGCGGTTAAACGATTCACTGTTTTTACGACCGTCCGTCGCTTATCTCGCTGTTGGCTTCGGACTTAGAACCTTTGGGCTCCGAAGCCCTCAGGAAACGGCTTCGGATCACGAAAGAGCCTATTTTATGCTACCGAAGATAGTTTAACCGTAATAAAGTTCGATGTTTGTGTAGGTGGATGTGCGCGCATATCAGACGCGTCTGTAACGGTGCGCATGATGCAGTAAACTCGATCTAATTCATCGCTATGGTGGTCTATAATAAAGTTTATTGAATTCCATGGAGAATTTTTTTTTATTTCGATATTTCGTATATAAAAAAAAACGAATTGTATGTGTTCGTTTATATAAATAAAACTTGAAGGGAAATGATGACGAAAATAACTTTTTTTAAGTACATATGTCAATCATCAAGTTAAATAATCGTCACAGTTTTAAAACGATTTAAATATAAATTGATTATATTAATACGTTCATATTAAAACTACTACTACTATCTAAAAAAAATCTCATTAATGACTTTTCTGTTTATTTGCGTTCATGAAACTTTCCGTTCTTTATCTCAGCGTTACTTTCAAAATAACTATTTCCTGCCAAGGTCCGCAGTACTTGCTAAAAAAAGATTTCGTATCGAAAAAAACCTTCTAGATCGTAATAATATAACGCATTGATTCATGAAATCGACGTTATTTATATCGGACATCCACAGTATTAAACGCAATGAAATTTTACGATATTTCGTGCGCGACGTCCTTATCAATTTTGCCCGCGTCAAAAAAATAGTCACATGCACCATTACGTGGTGCTTGGTGCTCGATATACTTTTTTCCTATCACAATTCTCTTATTATACCCTCATATATATTTTTATATCAATTTTCACGCACACGACTCTATTTCGACTAACACTTCAAAAAAATTGTTTTTCCCTTGAAAAAATCATGCAATTTTGAGCAAAAATATCACAAATATATTTTGAATAAATAAAATTCATATTTATGTTTATTTAATATGTTTTTCTTTTCCTAAGAACACAAAGAAGTTTCACCTATTGTACGTGTTTGGTAAACACATTTTTTTCCGTTATGTTCAACGGATTCATATACTTTTACTCGATTTTCATATACATAGATCATTTACTAGATTGTGTATACATTTATACGGCGTTAGCAAAGTTCGCGGTTTTTATCGCTTAGGAATTTTCACGTAACGACCGTTCGTTCGATTTGCCATAGGAAACGGGACGAAATCGTAAAATTTATACGACAGAAGCCGTAGCAGAGTCACAATATTGAAATATACAGTATTCATTCGATTTGTATCGACACAGTTCTATACCGTATTGTTTTCTCGCAAATTTTTGTCCAATTTGTAATTCATTAAATCCTCTCTTTTTTTGGATTTGACAGTCCTTTGTCCGAACATATCCGATCGTAAATAACTGTCGATCGGCTTGTAACAATTTCGAATGTTCTATGTTGATTTGACATAGCGCTTGTGCTTCCATTCCAAAACTATGTCGCTTTAATTAACACAGTTCCATCGATCATGTTTACTCACGCATATAAACTATTCGAAATGTTCTCCCGATCAAACTAATACGCGTTTGGTCGGAAAATGGAAGTTCGGCATGGAAATTTTCATCGGTATTATTCTTTTCGTGATACGTGTAAGTGATGAATTTTTCAAATTATACTAAAAGCTTTGCTTTATCAGATTTCTTAAAATACCGTTATTTTTGTGTTGCCGTGATGAAAATACCGACGAAAATTGATTTTGGCAATGGTTTGAAAATGTTGTGACATTGTATTTGAATTATGTTCAGTTTATTTATGCGATATGGATGATTGTCGTTCGTCTCTTGAAATTTTAGAAATCGGCCATTCATATTGAAAGTATTATTTTCACTTTTACGCCGACATACCAAAATACTTTTTCATTCATAATACATATATTTTGAGCCTTTAACGTAAGCAGGGCTCAAAATCTTACTTTGAAAAAAATATTTCTTTAATTTCAAAAAACGGAAAATCTGACTTCCATTTATTATTTTTTTAATACTGATACGATTCTCGAGCTTATATATTAGAATATTTGATCAATTTAATTTCATGACTTTTGTCCTTTTCGAACACAAAGCCTATCTACGCACATCTCACACAAACAATTTGTTCCTTTGTCCCGAGCGAACTTCAAAAAAAGAAAAATTCAAATTTTTCACTTCGAGATAAAAATTCAAATTACACTTTCATTTGTCGCGCGTTTCTATACACACACTATATATATACGCGAGATAATCCGCAGCGATCACGCCGTAAATTTTTCACTTCAAAACCCCATAAAAAAACGTGCTCGCATATAAAAAAAAGCGCCCTCCGCGCTAAAAAGACGCCGAATTCGTTCAAAATTTCGAAAATAAGGGCAACTCGGAATTCGTAATTGCAAGCAGGAACGAAAGGGCGAATGATTTATGCCCGTCTGAAGTATGTGAATTTGCGACTGGCGATACGTCTTGCCGCTCGGGCACATCCCCCGCGAACTAAAGGCCCTCCACTGTATTGTATGGGGGCTATGGGGGTGGTTTTTCGTGCCTCTCGAGGTCCTCGTCTTCCAGACGACCGCCAATGAATAATGGGCTTATTCTCGGCAGATCCGGGGGATTTAAACTTCGTCTCGGAGGCGTCTACTGAGCGCCGGGCGTAGAGAGATTGGCGACTTTCGCGTGGAAAAATTGTTGGAATGTTAGTTTGGCTGTGATGGAAGTGTGTTTGGTTTTCAATAATGAATGTAGATTATTTTTTTGAAATGAAACTTTTTTTTGCATCGAATTTAATATTAACGTCATATTATTTTTGATTCAATATTTCTTTGCTATATCGAAATTATCCATTTTTATTAAATTGGCAAAAAAATGTTGTTTTTTTTCAGTTTATTATATCAGTGTATACTTAAATACTATTATTTTTATTTTAATCAGTATATGTCGTGTATGTTCAAATTATATAATTTCCCTTATTTTTGGCGATAATTTACCATATTTTGATTCTTTTGTTTCGAATCAAAATATATGTAAATAAATGATTTTCAAGTATCAAATTTTCTCTTTCTTAAATTACTTTTTATTTATCAAAAATGGTATAAATTGTTATTTTTAATCTCTATAAGCCGTTCAAAAAAAAACAAACAGAGTTTTTTTTAATTTAATTAATTTTCGCATCGTATTAAAAAAAACAAATCCGAATTTTATTTACAAATATCGTGAAGAATATACGCGAGTTTGTTTAGACTTCTTTCTCGTCTCGAATTAAACAAAAAATTCTTCATATATAAATTCTCCAATCTCTTAAATCAGGGTTTTTATGAAATGTATTTGTTCGAAAAAGCGCTGACACTTTATTTGTCACTATAAAAAACACGCTTTCACAAAATGCACGCCGACAAAAGGGATCGACGAAAAGGCACTTTTCTCGACCGCGCGAGCCTTTCACTCTAATGTATGTTCGACCAATTTTTTCCACAGACTTCCATTTTGGTCTAGACAATCCTCACATCTGCTGAAAAAAGCAATTCCGACTTGATTGGACTGTGGAGAAAACCCTTCCGCAGGGGAACACGCACGGTCCGAGCGAAACCTCAAAAAAAAAATATAACAGAAGATGTCCTCCGTCGAAAACTTCACCCGACATCGAGAAAAATGGCTTTCCCGCACATATATATATAAACATTCGGAACACTGACCCCGATTTTATTTTTGTTTTGCCCAACGATAACTATCCGAAGCTCCCACGCGATCCGCGGCTTCAGTATTTATCTAAATTGCGGCTCGGGGATGTGTTTATGCGTTTATTAAAAATGTCGACGGTGGTTTTCTCGCAATTTTCGCATTTTGTGTGTTTTATCGCGTTATGTGTGCTTTAGCGACTGCGTGCGGTATAATGTGATTTTTTTCAGGTCCTCTCCGGCTTTTTCATCCGTTTCGCATAAATGCCATTCGGGCCGAACGGTTTTTGTGCGCTTTCAATTTCGGCCCTTGCGAAATTGCGGCACATAAATCATCCCGCTTTTGTTTTGAAAGTGTCTAATAATTATATAGGGCGATATTTAGATTTGGTCCTGAGTGCGATAAGAGTGATTCACTGGTATTTCGTTTTCGTTAATACGTAGATTTTTTGTCGTAATTAATACCACCGGGTGTGTTCCCGGACGCGGTTTTAATGGATTCAATAAAAAATTATTGTGAGTTTGAAAATTTGTTTGTTATTTTATATTTTTATATTGTGTTTGAGGAAACGTTGTTTTTCGTGCGAAAGTGAGTTTATTTTTAAACGGGTCGATCGGATTATGATAAGAGTTGTTTTTCAATTGGCGTATATTTTCTTTCGCGTATTAAGAAATTTAGATTTGATCTGATTTTTAAATTTGAACATTATTTGAATAATTTAGATATTGTAATTGAAATATCAACATATTTTAGGAGTCCTAATCAGATTAACATAAAAGCATTCCATTTGAAACCAAAAATATTATTGAATTTATAATATTCATATGTAAATATTTTATATGCTCTTATCTGGAAAATTAAATGTTTTTTCAAATATCCACTTATATAATAATCAAAAGTAATGGCCCATAAACCGTACCTATATACACAACATAATTATTCGTAAATCCAACACACTCCATATACCCGTTCTAAGCCTCTAACTTTTCAACATTATCGACCGTGAAACACACAACCCAAAATTCAAATCCTATTAAACACGAATAAAACACATCAAAGCGGATCTTCTTCCTTATGAATTTTCCACAACGAAAAATCGTCCTTACGGATGTCGCCCTAGACACGTGTCCGGGCCCTTTACAACCCCACCAAAGTCCATTGTTCACCCGGTATTATATTATACATACACGGTAAACGTAAAGGGATTTACCTGGTCATTTCGGCGGTAACCTTAAAAGCACTACCCGACCTTAGGGCGAAATTGCTCCCTGGCCCGTCCCACGGGTTTTGTGGGCCGAAAGCCGTAAATTACTTTCGAATCGCGGTTAAATGGAGCTTCGGCACCCGACGAGGATTAAGCTTTTTAACTTTTTCGTTAGAAGGCTTTCATGGGCTTAATCAATGGTGTGTTCTGTTGCTTTTTTATTCGAAGCTCTGACGTGATTTGTGTGCGCTGTCCGGGCAGGGTCGAAGGGCTCCAGAGTGGGTCGTTTCGGATTTGAGTTGTTGATTTGTTTGCGTCAATATTTATTTTATATATAAAAAATAAAATTTTGTATATATAATAAATGAAGCAAATAATTTAAAAACAGTATTTAAATTTTTATGCAAAACGAGCAGTTGAAGTGAATCTGCATTTTGATGAAAAAATCAATATATCGTGCGTCGAACGCTGATTTGTGAGTCCCACATAAAATGTGATAGCCGTGAAAAGTTTTTTCACGAGGACAAACAACCTTTTTGCTTGTTTACGACCCGACAACGTTGCAAAAAAATAACGCCATAAAAAAATAACAAGAATACACACAGAGAGACAGAAAAATGCATTGCCGCGCTATGGATTTCGCTCCGACCGATATTTTGGCCCCGACCTGTATATGAGCATGTGTCATGGACGTGGTCGAATTCGAAGCCGTTATCTTTCTGCCATACGTATACGTGTTAATCATAAATATTTCAGAATGTCGTTCTGATATTTTCATGGAAAATATTGTGAAGGTCGTTCGAATATGAGAATAATTCTTTCATGTGTGATATGTACTGAAAATTTCCCTTGTTTCTGAAATAGAGTTTTATAAATATTTCAACGAATTTATTACATTTTTTACTGGTTTATAACGTACATATAAATTTCACAAGACTTCGACTCTAAATAAATAATACTTTATCATTGAAATTCAGAAAAAAATTAATTTATTTTCATTGTGATGAATGAAATTCTTCAAAAAAATACGAATAATTTTTTTCTTTTCTTCCAATCTTTACATTGATAAATTATTCATATGTGAAAATTTAATTATTATTCCAACAAAGCACCACATCTACACATATCATATGAACATATCCAAACATCAACGATCCGAAACGAAACCATTTAACTTAATTGCAACGCAATAACCATTCGAACAAACATCATTTAAAAACTCGAAACGACACGTAAAACCACCCTCCATCCAAACCGAACCCTAAAACCCCAACAATTTCCATTTGGACGCTCATACGCGATAACCTAAGCAAATAAAGCCGAACTAAATGAACGAGTTAATTGCGTTTGGCTTATCTCGCATTCGTCACGTTTTTCGAAAAACCCTGACCAATTGACTTTTGAAAATTGGCCGTCCGCGCCAAAATCTTAATGGCGCGCGTGCTCGCATTTAGCGCGGGGAAGTTCATACGTGAAATTTTAATTCGTTAATGCTGAGTAAATCAACGGATTATCCGCGGAAATTTCGCGAAATCGCATTAGCGCGGAAAACTCGCGCGTAAAATCTGCATACGCTTTGATTTATGTTTGTCGTTTGGCGTAATTGCGTTCGAGATAATTTTTTTATGTTTTTTTTTAATCCCGTTTTATAAATATATTATTAAGGATGTATAATCCCATTTTGACGATGTTTTCGAATTGGATTTCGATTGGGCATTGCAGACTTTGCGATTTCTTTTGTAGACAAAAATTCTGATATACATATAGCATTAGTATAGTATAAATTTATCTATATTTATCATAAACATTTCTTAGAGTTGTCAAAGTTTTTTTTATAATTTTTGTAAGAATAAAGGGTAAAATTTCTGTATTAGCTTGCTGAAATTCAACTTTGATAAGGGTTGCCGAATTTAAATATTCCGAATCGAAGTCTCGACACTTTCTCTAGCTTAGCTTTTATCATTCAAACCTCACCTTCAGACATGAGGCATTCTAAGCATGATATTTGCAATTTCGATATATGAATTATACAGAGTGATCCAAAATCAGTATGTATATATTTTATTATTTCAATTTGAAATTAAATAAAGTCTTTATCTCTATTGAAGTTCCAATAATTCTTGTGATAAAAATAAATACCTCTCAAGAAACTAAATATAATAATTCCTCACTAAACGATTATGGATCAATAAAATACTATTAAGTTCTTCTTCTAATCACAGTGAGTAATATAATAAAACTTTTTAACTAAAAAAATAAACTAAACAAAACAAAAACCGATATTATCAATTGAATTTATTTAAAAAATTAAAATTATTTTGAACCAAAAAAAATATATTTTATTCTCATATGAAAGTAAAAGATATTTTATAACTATAACTAACTAACTAGTTATTAACTAGTATATATAACTAACTAGTTATTTTGGCATATGCCAAAAATAATAATATAATATACAAAATATCACAATCTTATCTTATAATTCTAAAACGAAAGTTTGTTGTCTATATACTCCTTCTTCAAACAATCGCCTGATTCAATCGAAACACCCTATACATCAGGAACTTACTAGAAGACGCTCGACGCTCCCGCCATTGTTCGAATTGAAAAATGATCGTCTTTTGTGACGGAGGAACGTCTCGCCGAGGCGCACACCCATTTCGCCGAATTGAAATTCCGAAATTTTCAAACATCACCGCCATACATCACCGGCGAGTCCGTCAAACAATGGCCGCCACCGAATTAGGCGCGTCGCTGCGATTTTCCCGCTTTTCCGACAGAAAAAGTGACGGGCTCAACCGAGCTTTCGGGAGCTTTTCATGCGTGATGCTTTTTTATGTGCGTATGTTTAATTTGAGTGTGTGTGCCACTTGGTTTTTCCGACGATTATGGTAAATAGGGTCGGAAAATTTATCACTTGACCTGCGCCGGGCTTGGTACGTTCGTTGTGGTTATTTTTTATGTTTTTATTATCTTTAGTAACGTAAAAAATGCAATTAAACTTTATGCGTAGTCAGTAACTAAAAATAGGTTAAAAGATAACTAAATATTTGAACTAAAATTAGATATAAATCAATGGCGCGTTTTATATTTTTTTAATCACCCTAAATTTATTTTCAAACTCGCAAACTTAATGAATAATTTCTGACCATTTGTGATTAGATACTGATATTAAATAAAAAAAATTAATATAAACCTTATAAAATATTCAATTCAAAAATAATAGAAAATGATGATATAGCAAACTGTCTAATGATAACATACTCGACGGTCATATTCGATGAAAGCGAAAATTACCTTCAGCAGAACGGCTAATTTTGACACAAAAAGAGACGTTATCATTACAAATAGTCTCGCCATACTTTTGTACGATATGTTTTCATATAGAATCGTATGGCATACACGAACACCGTCTTCGTCGAACAATTCTCATTAGGACTTCATTTCTCCGTCACAAAAGGAAATGGCGTTCGGCGCGAAATTAGATTTGCCAGTCGGCAAATCCTGCAAATATTATTCGCCAAGACTAAATTTTGCGAGATAAATAAATAATTGTGTTAAGTGATAAATTTGATGCGAAACGAATTCTGATTATTTTTCTGTCCGTTTCTGAGAAATTTACTTGATTGTTTTCATATCAATTTGAGCTACTGTAGTAATTGAATCGGGGCTAGTAAATTGAATAATTTAAAAGACTAATGCTCTAGTTATTTTGTGGATCATTAATTTATGTTCCTGTGAAAATTTATTTCATTGTAATTTTTGTTGAATTTTTCTTTAATTATAAATATATAAAAAAGTTTTTCAAGTAAATTATAATATGAATCAGCTCGGAACTTTTAAAAATATTCTCACTTTAACATGAAAATAGATAAAATCTTATTTGACTCAATAATAATTAAATCCATAATTTTACTTAGGATATATTAAAGTATTAAGATAAAATGATTATAAAATATATAAATCTGTATTTTCTAATATCGCAAATAAAATATTTGTAATATTATATTATATTATATTTGAACTCTAACAATATCTATAATTTATTTTTATTTTATCATTTAATAAATATTTTCGTTTTCAATTCAAAACTTTCAAAACTAAATATAATATATTATAATCAAAAATCTATATTTTCTTATTTGATGTTTCATAAATAAACAATAAATTAAAATTCGTTAAGAGTAATAACACTTCCCGGAACATGTCTATCAATTTCGTTAGCTTTATACGGAGTCTTCTTTAGAAAGTTTCCTGTTTGATTGATGAGCAAAATCGATCCTTACGAGGACACTATTTTCCAATTAACGTTCTTCTTTTTCCAACGTTTTTTTACATGGCAGAAAAAAACAACGTAAAATTCGATTTCACATTGTGGAATAGAACGTAAAAAGTGCTTCGGTGAAATTCGCGGAAAAACTCACCGAACTGAAAATCGCAAATTCGTGCATGTGTCGATATGTGAATTCGTGCGTACTTTTATCTTCACAATTTCCATATTGATTTTTTTCCCATGTCATTTTTTCTACATTATATTTATTTCGGGTACGATTTGTAATTTTCTGAAATCGTCTAAAAATTTCAATGCACTATACACGTATACACTAGTCTTCTTCTTTGCAAAAGCGGAATCCCTTTGATTTTTTTTTTGTATCTTACTTTCCTTTTTATTATTCGGCTTTCGATATTATATTCGTATCGCGTTTTGATCATTACAAATTCAGCACAACGATATCATTTCCGAAGCCTTTAATCTTGTTTCATTTCTTTTACGTCAATATTTCAGATTTACCAAATCGAAAAATCTAATTTTCTCTCTAACTAAAAAGAATTCTAGATAATATTATATGCAGTTTTGAATTTATAAATATCTTTTGGTGTTTTTTAATGCTTTTTGAAAACTAAAAGGTTTTATTTATTGCATAGAATTCAGTAATTATTTTTAAATATACGATCATCTCATAAATTATTCTATGCTTGACTCTTCAATAAATTAGACTAGTAAACTAGTACTTAAAAAACATTTTCAAAACTAAAATTCATTCAATTTTAACATTTAAAGAATGCATAAATATACGAGTAAAAATGTAATTTCAACTCGAATAACGTACGTTTCCAAGTACAGAATTTCCCTTGCATTTTATCGCGCACAATTTAGCAAACTCATCCCAGTACTGTAAATCCACCGCGCTTTTCTCGATTTTCTTTGTATGCGTACACACGAAATCGTTGTACCAAAAAAACACCATTCGCGGAAACCTTTTTTAATTAGTTTTGATATTTTGTTCGGTGAGGTTTTGTATATTTTCACCGAACCGTTATTTATTCTTTTACACGAAAATTGCCCTCGCCCGCAACATTATTATTATATATAATTATTTATTGACAGAATCTTTTTTTGTCTCTTCCGGGAAGCTTTTGGGTAGAGCATTCCAGACATTTTTTCTACGTTGGGATACTCGTAACAATTTTTTTTATATATCTAATAGCTACATCCGAGCGGGTCTCCGCCCCCATTTTCTTACATCCGCCTTTTCCTTTAGAATACTTTTTCAGAATGAATCATATCCGCAACAAAATCGAACGGTCGGGAAAATCTCTCATGGGACACGCCCATAGACGAAAGAAACAATTTTCTTTTCCCCTCGTGTGCGATTTCTTTTCGATTTGCTTTCTGGAAAAATGCAAGCAATTGCATTTTTCCATTGTTGCTCCGTTTGCTCTTTTTTCGATAATCATATTACATTTCATTTGTTAACAAGATATATAAAATATTTATATATTATTTTTTTTATATTTAATATGTATAGATGATATTTATGATTGTCGATAGTCGTCCTATTGTTGTCATGACGAATCAAAAGTAAACCGCGGAATTTCGTATCCTGAGACCCACACGAATAGGGACATAGAGTTCATGCATACAAAGATGTCGTGCCTAGGATATTTGTTCGATAATTCCTCTTTTATTCGATGGAAAAAAGGAGAGACGAAGAAGAAGTCCTTTTCATGGTCCGGGTCTCGGGATCCGGACCCAGCAGGGGCCACTTTTATGCCCCTTATTTTATGGGCATGCGAATAAAAAGGACGAGAAACGAAACCGCCGCCTTATATTATTTGGAAATAATGCCATCTTCCTATACATGTAGTCGAAAATAAATATTAATATATATTATATATCAGGCTTTTGCAGGCGAGAAGGCATCCCCGGGCATTATCTGGCCGAGCGGTTCTCGCCTTCGTGCAAACATAATGGCATTGATATATTTCGAATGATGTTCTCGGGCTCGTTCTATTTTCGTGACCTTTTATATATCGGATTGTGTGTCGTGTTTTATTTTTTTCCGGGGCGAAATTAAATATGTCCGATTTTGGTGTGTTTTGTTTGCGGAAGTTCAGCTTAAGGGGACTTGGCGTATGGAGCCTGTTGATCTCGAAGAATATTAAGAAGCTGATGATTATTTGTTAGTTTTAGTATTTTTTTATTATACATGATTATATAAATCGATTTTTATTGACAACAATAGTGATGTTACGGAATCAGTATTTAATATAAATAAATTATGTTATCGTTTTCTGATTTATGAATGTGTATTGATAATCGGCTTATGTAGATAATCCGAGGAAATGAAAATAGTAGTTTCAATATGTGAATTTTCGATGTACGGAAAACTTTTCAGATATCCTTTGTTAAAAGGAAAATATTTCCGCTATCCTCGGAAAATATTAAATAACAAGTATATAATACGTTTGTTTATCTTTCCTTCAACATTCTCTGAAATCAAATAAATCTTTTTTACTTTATCTTCTTATTATGAAAATATGAAATTTCGCAATGAATTTGATCATATTATAAATATAATATCATATATCGCTAGTCACATAACCTCATTTACATATTAATTCGAACACGTGCCTTATTACTACGTCGATCATAATTAAGCACTTTTTGAACAAAACTTACACCGTTATTTCGGTATCACGCTAATTTCAATATCAAAATATTTTTCACCCCGAAATTTTCGCCCGAAGCGCTAAAATACGCATACTCTACAGATGGTCCCATTAGTATATTCGCATCTATTTATTATTACGACAAAATCTTTTGATTATGTCTCATAAGCGTCGGCCTCATTATTTACAAAGTTTAAGACCGTAACACTCGAAACACAGGCATTATAAAATCAAACGGAATTAAAACGCCGCCGAAACTTCGTAACAAGTTTCGGAACGTCTCTCTTGCGTCAAAATATTCCAATACTTTAGCGTGGAGTAAATCTTAAGACGTTTTCCGAAAACAAATTATGATTTGTTGATGTAACTTGATTAACAAGGAAAAAATCGATCGCCCGATCGATTTTCTAACGTTACTTTTAATAGATGAAAGGAAAGCTCCTCGCCATTTACCTTTGCGCTTCGAAGGTGGGTGAAATCCAGTTATAAAATCGATTTATAAAACAAGCTCGACTTAATAGCAAGTTATTAAACAAAAACAAGCCCGTACAAAGTGCTTAAGCTCGATTTAGTATCAAAGCCGAGTTGCTTACTAATATCCAAAACCTTAATACAGTGTTCAGCTATAAATCGACGTATCACCCGAGTGCAAGCGCTTTTAGTGAATTTTCGTTTCATTAAAATAGAAAATAGTTTCATAAATTTATAAATTCAAATAAAATTGTACGAAATAAAATAAAACGCGAAGCTATCAGGTTTTAATTTTGTAAAGGGAGACCATTTGCTTCGAAATCATAAAATCTTCTTAAGTATAAAGTGCAGCGTCTCAAATCCCGTACATTACAAAATAAATTTCTCTATAAATCCTTGAATAAAATGTCTATTTCCGTAAAAATATTTTCATTTTCTCCGTCAGTGATACGATACTTTGCCACTGACGTGGAAGCTTTTTTTGAAATCCGGATTGACGGAGAAATAAAATTCACGTTATGAAAATCTCCAGTCGGCTTTTGTTCCGACTGCCGAGTATTATACATTTTCATATTTCAAAATTAAACTAGCATTTATTTTATGTAAGCTTTTATTCAACATCAACCAATATAACCACGAATAAAATTCACTGAAATTTACATGAGAGTTGTTGAGAAAGTTTCTCGATAACATTGCCATACTTTGCGGTTCATAATACGGAATTGAATTAAATTTTTATGAAAATCTCATAAAAGTCATATAAATGCCACTATTTGCGAAAAATATCACTTATTCCGGTGTACATCGTTTTTTATTATAACACAAGAGCGCGACATTGGCCCCCATATGAGGGTCTCAACGACATGTTCAGTTCCCTCGGAAGCATCGTACACTCTATTTTCTCAAGTTTTTTTCCGTCTTCATGTGTTTTTTTTTTTTAAAGCAACCTTCGTGTTATAAGTGGATCCAGCTTGTAGTATCAGGTTTTTCGCTATAAAATTCGACCAAACCTTTAAATAATAAAAGCCGCGAATCCCTTTGTTTTACGAGCTCGACTGGGTGCTTTTATTGCCATCGACGCGGTTCGGCTTTTCCGATGGAAAAGTTCGGTAAGATTTTTTTCTTATCTCATCAACTATTGACCGTGAAGGCTCGATCGCACCTGAGCTCAATCGCACGTATGAGATTTCCGGGAAAACACAGCAATAAGATTGTTTTCATATTTCTTATTGTTAGTGCTTTATGGCGGAAATAAAAATCAAATGTTATATATGTTTATATATATTTCATCTTCTTTATGTATTTTATTTGAAAAATATAAATGGGAAAGAAAAGGATATAAAAATAGATCTAGACTCAGAATTAAAATAACGAAAATCCGTTGAGATCCGACCCTTGAAGATTTTCTTTGAAACAACCTACACGTTTTCACTTTGTTCAGTGATATCCATTTGTATGCATAGTTTTTTTTAGGGTAATAAAATTTACTTTATATTCGTTATTTGAAATAATAATTTTATTTAACGGAAACCATAGAATATTCTTGAAATCATGATATGGTAAGTAGAATATTCTGCACTCTATTTAATAACCCTCAGATATCGAGTTATTAATTAAGGAACGGAAAGCTCTCCCGCAGAGGGAAGAAAAAAAGAGACATTTATTCAACAAGAGCCGAATAAAAGTCTATACTTGAGAAAAATACAAGGGAGAACGAGGGAAATTAAAACGTGGAGTAATGAATTCTGCGACGAGCCAAAACCCCCAGGGAACCGAATCGCTGTGCTAAGAATAAAATTCATTTTAATCATTTGATTTGATACAATGAAACAATAAACATAATTACGAACATTTGTGCTTGTACATTGGCGAAATTTTAATTAAAAATCTCGATTATATTTCTGGCTCTTTATGACATTTCCTGTTGATCTGTGTCGCTTTGATCTACAGCTGTTTCTTCGTGGCAAAACTCGCTTTTATCCACGCCCCTGTTGTCCTTTATATATTTATTTGATCACTTTATCCGATCTTAGTTGGCTTTTTCCTGAAAACAAGTCCATTAATTGGAAATGATTACCTATAATCGAGGAGAGAGCAACGTTTGTGGAACCGGGTCCGCAATAAACCCGCACGTCGCACAAAAGGTTTGAGGGGATACGAACGAAAAAAGACAAAAAAAGGCAACTTTTTCCGAGTCGAAGGACCTCAACGATAATGCACAGGTAAATGGGAAATTCTTGTCCGAAAAACGGCTGGTGGTATGAGGGGGGACGGAAAATCTGCCACCAAAAAGAATCGAGCCGCCTTTTTCCACCTAACGATGCCCGCATTCGAAAGAATTTTCTTGATTAAAAGTCCGCGACTTTTTCCATTCACAACCGAAAACTTCGACTCCTTTTTATTTATTTTTTTATTTAATGCGAAAAATGGCGTTTGAGTAAAGTAGCTTAAAAGGGCCCTCCAAGAGTGTTCGAGACCCTAAAAAATGTCCTCGTGAATTTCCCTCTTGTTTCGCGCCACTCTGTTTGAAATCGCGATGTCTTGGGAGTTGAATTATCGACTAATTTGTTTTGAAGAGTTTTTGTGTTGATACTAAACTCGTTCAACTGTTTTATGTCTATTTTATTTCCCTATTTATTACGTTTTGCTCTACTCGTCTGTATTTCATTACTTCGTCGGTTTACATCACACATTTTCCGATACAAAAACAAACTACCGAATGCACTAAAATTTTTATATCATTCTGAAGAACAACTTTCCGAGGATTTAAGTATCCATTTTTTATTATTTATGTTTTATTAACTTGAATTACTCACGAACATCGATAATAAATTATCCGAAAAATCTTTAGTTTTTTGCGTTATATAATACATACACGCAATTTTCGAATAAAAAAATTTCAACAGTCTTATTAGACTATTTAAAAATATTTTTTAGCATTATAAAATATAAATAATATTATTATAGAAATTTTATTGTATTTTCGAAAACAAAAGTCATAATTATATACAGTGCTATACCATATAGCATTCGAACCTTATATAGTCACACCTACGTGCCAAATATACTTTTGACAGGAAAAAAGGTCGAAAATCACCTTTCGTAATCCAAACAGTCGACCCATTCGGCGTGAAAAAAATGACATAACACATTTTATGTTTTCCCGTCCAGGAAACGATATTCGTCCCTTTTCTGCGAAGGCTTCGTCGCCTTTTCGGTTCGAAAAGTGTGCGTACTGGTGCGCGCATTAGCCAAATGTTTTCCTTTCATTTTTGCCCTTGCACGTTTACACAAAAAAAATACAAAGCTCGAAATAGGTATGTGTACACATGTCACCGACAGTCTGTCTTTCATTTTTTCAGCTTTCACGATTTTTTTTTAACGTTCTGCCGAAATACTTAAAGATTGTGTAGTTAAATGTTAACGTAAGCATGGCACATGTATGTATGTGTAATTAAATTTAGAATTTATATAAATGATACGACACGTAAAATTTTCGATTTTATTCGGCATTCATGTCAAGATCACATCCCTTGAGCTTTAACTATATCTTCATACTAAAATTCACATTTGAGGCTTTTTGTATTCATGGCGTCAGCGTGACGCGAAATCATCAGGGACTGCGAAACCCCAACATCACACTGCTCAAAAATTAAAACGACCCGCTTCAAAGCTCTAGTACAAACCAAATGGACAACAACAAAATTAATCGCATCGAAAAAAATCGTCATTCCCAAAATAAATCGGCCTTTCCGAACATAATCGTCAATCGGAACGAAACGGCCGCTTCGAGAGGCACCCTGCGAAAATTTTTGACCACTTCGCGGAGACTTTCCGGGATATTTCAGGATCAAAGCCTGCTCTCATCCTCTGGCAGTTTAAAGGATCGTTTTCGATCTCTACGAGCATTTTGCTAAGGTAGGCTCGAGAAGAGAACGCTCTGAATATTGACGGCCTCATTATACACGACCGCCTTATTCAATCGGATCAAATTTTCGTGATATCTATAAGTTCGATTTCGTTATCGTCGTATATTTCAACGGTACGGTTTATGTTTTTTTTTAATAATTTTGCATGAAAGATTCTCTGTTAAATGTAAAACCTAGCGATTTGTGGATTCTAAGAACAGTGATTTTGTTCTAATTGTGATATTAATCTTATATGTTTTAAAAACATTCTTACAATTAGTAACATTCGAAGTTTATATTAAATATCTTGTTAATTTAATAATTTATATAGTGGTATTTTGCATCATTTGTCTTGTCATGTAATATTATGTTACAATCAAAATGATTTACTCCAAATCTGACCCGAAATTGCGTTTCAAGCTGCTGATATAAATTATATTATATCTTGCATCTCTCAAGAGAATATACATATATGTAAGCGCCTGTGAAATATTGTATGCAGTAGTGTGATACTAAATGAAAAAAAAATCTAAAACACCAATGTTACTTTTAATATTCTTAGTGTTCACACCACAAAATTTTCAACATAAATCTATCCCTATTTCTTCATACAGAGTAAAACCATTTTCTATATTTCAGACTAAAAATAAGTTGTTTTATTTAAAATTGTGTCAAGGAAACATCAATATTGGCATCCAAAATAACTATGTCGTGATATTCAAAAACATCATAATTCGCGAATATGCGTGATATAAAAATATAATTTTATTGGTCACCCACACCCGCCGTGTATTTTCGTATCCGACCCGATATAAATAATATATATTTTCATGCGAACACATATAAATTAAGCATTTTCATTTGTAGGAGTGCGCTCCGTGTGTGAATGATAATTCAATTTTTTTCCGTTCGCGAAAATTTATGTGCTCGCGAAACGCCCTTTCCCGATTCTTCGTTTCCATTTATACGCTTTGATAATTTCGTAGCACATATTTATTTATGATAATCGCTAAAACGTAAAAGAATTTAAATTTTGCGCCCTTGCAGTAAAAAGCGCCGCCATTCTAAAAATGTAAAACATGCCAAGAAAAGCGCTTAAGCTATCTGTTAATTTTGTATTTTCTATGACGAAAATACACTCGCGGTGTTATTCAAAGTCCAATTTTAAACGATTCTTTAAATAAAGCAATGTTTTAACGTATTCTATATTTAATGTCACGAAATAAAATTCGCGACCGTTGTAAATGACATATTCTTATGTCTTGTATATTTTTTTCATGCTTGTTTTTAAAAAAATACACGAAACGTTCACATTAACATGACCGCAGAAAACGACTCGGGAATTTCGTTTGGCGAAACAAAAACTAACATCATATTTCAATTTGTATACATCAAACGATAGATCCAAATACCCTTAAAAACGTATTCCATTAATTAATTTATACAATGTTCCGTTTTGTCTCGATTCTATGCGAAGCGAGGAAAACGAGCTTTTTCGAGTCTTTCACTCCGAAATTACACCCTCGAATCCGATTGTAAGAGGTCCACATAAATTTTCGCTTATTACTAAAGTTCTGTTTGCAATTAAGAAACCACCGTAGGGCGGTAACGAGAAAAGAAACAATGACTTCTGACATCGCCTTTTATAATAAAATACGGAAAGACGGATCATTTGAACTTACATATATGTATTATAAAAAGCTTCAATTTCGCTGTTTATAATTTACGTCTTTTTTTATAAACTACTACTCAGGTTATATAATATTAATTATTCATTTTTTTTCTTCTTCTTTATTTTATTCAATATTGGATATTTCACCGTTTATTTTCAATAAATTTTAATTATTTATTGAAGATTCGAAAGTAAATATAATTTTCTCAGTAATATATTGGGTATTACCAGTAATTGCATGATATAAATCTCACAGAACGATTAAATATTCCATGTAATTCACACCCGAAAATTTTTGAGGATTCACTCGATCTGTATATCTCCTTATCGAAAACGATACGGCGAAATCCAATACGATATAATTTCCGATCAATTATCTGCTCCGTCTCTTCACTCTGGCGGTTTCTTGTTCTTACGTTTATTTTTTAAAATATTTCTACGATATTTTAAATTCATTTCGAATGGAAAAAGCGATACGTTCATGGGTCTAATCTTGTGAGAAAATTGAAAAAATCTCGTGTGTGCGTCGTCGTAAGCCGTTCACGCATACGCAAATTGAATATTATGTGCGTTTATTTTTAGGTGTCAAATTTGAATAATACCATTATATAAACACATTGTAGATGAAAGTTTTCATACTTTGAAAACGCGTATTTTTATAAAATGTGATTTTTTTATACGAAAATATTCTCAATGCCTTAAGTGAAATACCGACTCACATTTTCGAGACATCAATAGAATTTTTTTATGTTTTCCAAATATTGAAATACTTTGTCGATATAATATAAAATCTGATCAACGATCAGAATTTTTTTCAATTTTCACTTATTTTTATTGAAAGCGTCGATCAATCTATGACTTTTATGGTGTAAAAATGGAAGTTTTGCACTCTCTAGGCGTGCCACCTCCATAATTATTAATTTAATGCGTTTACCACCTTTCCATAAAACGATCTTCCCTTAAGGTTAATTAATAATAAACGGTGGCTCGCGATACCTCTTTCCATCTACGGACCCTCGACTCGTTAATTATATTTCAATTAACCGAGCGACCGTTCTTAAAGTCTCCCGACAAACTTCACCTCACCGACCACTTGAAATCTTAATTTTTTTTTTCTCTCTCCCTTACATTTTTCATCAAAATTTTCAATTTATAACACCAAACCTGTTAAAAAATATTAATCGATTTTTCTCCACAGTAAAAATTTGCAATTCAAATTCGAAATAAGAAAATTGAACGCTGCATCCAATTTATTTCTTTGAGTAATCAGGCGTGTCTGGTTTGTTTAATTAATTGCAGTAAGATCAGTGTTAATTACAAGAAATTTAAGTTTTCCTTTCATATTGTAAAGAGAAGGTTCGAGCTCGGAATCCGAGTTTAAATTGCATTGTACAACTTGTAATTACTTTCTGCATCTGAGTTTAATGCATAAATGCATATTCGCCCAACGGGTATCTAGCAAAAGTTCCGTCAACACAAATACAAGTATCGAAACGAGATTACTTCTAAAACTAACACTATGAGAACTCACAAACTATAAGTTAAAAAAAAAGAAATTTACGATTTAACAACTAACATTTGCGATAAAATTTCATAAAAAAACCTCAACGTCTACGTGCTTTCTATGTGAAAGAAAAAAAACACATTTTATATACGAATTTTACGGCTTTGAGCTCGTCTCGCATAGACAAAGAGCCACACTTGAGTATATGAGAAAAAAGGTGCCCTCGTAACCGAAATCCCGCTTTGAGCATACATCGCATATCGCATTTTCTCATAATTTCCCACGTTTCTCATTTTCCCGACCCGAGAGCGGGGAAAAACTGCGACCGCGTCGGGAAAACCGTCGCGGTTTTCGCGGACGTGCGATAACGCTTTTCCGACAGGTCGAAATCCGAAAGCCCGGAAAAATGCTAATGTAATATACCCTTCACGACCGTCGAGGAAAACTGCGTTTGGCGCGTGATACTCGCTCTGGGTGTTATCTTAGCTATCGTGTTCGATGTGTGTGTGCGATTATGTAAGGTTGGGCGCTCGGTTTATTGGCGGGAAATTTCCAATTTAAATTTTAGCAGAGTTTCAATTTTTTTATTTTGTTTGGTGTTCGGAATATAATAAATGTTGGTTTGATTATTCTTGTTGAAATTTTTGATGCATACTTTAAAGAGTATAAATTTTTTATCGATTCAATTCAAATGTCATATAAATATCTGTGGTACTCATACTCATTGAAAATAAAAATTGTACTTAATTAATTTTACTTCAAAAATATTTTCATATATATTAATAAATTAAATTGTTGTTAATATAAACCACACTAAAATAATTTATAAACGATTTAACTATTCGGTGATAAATATATATCAAAATTATTCGCGAAACTTTCGAATCCTTATAATCAAACTTGAAAATAGCTCCCGAAGCTCTCGTTCCGAAACTTCTCCCGTTCAATTTATATAAACGATACAATGTATATAGGTATATGAATCTAACAGTCTCTTTCATTTCAGATCGTGTCAGACAGACGCCGTCGGATTCGAGCTCAACTTTTCAACCTAAGAAAAACAATGATGCGATGCGCAAACATCGGTAAGCGCAGAAGAAACTGTCGCAGAACGAATGGCACAAATACTGGAAAAGTTCGCTCGAATGAATTGTTGGGAAAACACGTAAATACCCAACAATAAGGACAGAAACGCAGGGGAACGAGATTAAATACTGTCTATGAAAAAATATGTCATTTGTAGTGAAGAACAGTGCGCAGGGTGTTACGCTGCCGTCGAGGACTAAACAGTCGATTGTCGTTCTCCGATCGGAATTTTTCGACGTGTTCAGTGTGTAAATGTCGTATATAATAGTGAGTTTTCGAATAGTTGAATATTTTTTAAGATGAACTTGTATTTTGAAAAGTAACCGATACGCTTCAAAAGGTCGCACAGATGATTGACGCGCTGAGCCAAAACTTGACGGATAATCTGATCGGGCCGGTCCATCATAATTATACTGTAAGTTGTTTTTCGTGCTATTTTGATTAATTATTAAAATATATATTGTTATTATAAAATAAAATTTGTGCTCTCGTGTTTCATAGAAGTTCACAGAATTGCTTTTATAGTTTACAACATTATATTCGTCGATATTTTATATATACGAGAAAAAAAACATGGAGCAATTTACAACTTTTAAAAAGTTAGAGCTATTGTGCGGAACGGCGCTTTCATAAATTCTGTGGTACTTCTACGAAAAATGATTGACCGTCCACTATTCGTATGAGAAGTTTTATTTGAAGGCGAAAAAGTGAATTTCGGATAAAATCAGAAAACTACAATTTTTCATGAATATATATTGTCAACGAGATATCTTCATAAAACTTCGCATACAACATTTTATACTATTTCGCATTTGCTTAGTGTAGCGTAGAAAATTTCTCCAAAATGACTACAATCTTTTCACATTTCAAAGCACTCTCTTTATGAACCATTAGTTATTAGCTCTTAAAAATATTATATTTGACAGTCGCCATAAATATTTTTCAGACGATGGACAACCAGGGTGTGAGCGCCGTGGCCAACGGTGACGAACCATTAGCAGACACAGCGGAATGGCTCGACAACCTGGCCCTGGTGGCCAAAGGTTGTGCGATGGTCTTCATCATCATGGCGGCCATCCTCGGAAACCTGCTGGTCATAGTATCCGTCATGCGGCATCGGAAACTACGAGTCATCACCAACTATTTCGTAGTATCGTTGGCCTTTGCCGACATGCTAGTGGCAATGGTTGCAATGACGTTCAATGCCAGTGTCCAGTTGACAGGAAGATGGAACTTTGGATTCATTATGTGTGATATATGGAATTCGACGGATGTATACTTCTCGACGGCTTCTATCCTTCACCTTTGCTGTATATCCGTCGATCGTTATTATGCTATAGTTAAACCACTCAAATATCCCATCAACATGACGAAACGAGTGGTAGCCGTCATGTTGCTAAACACTTGGCTGTCTCCAGCCATTATATCATTCTTGCCCATTTTCATGGGATGGTACACGACCGAGGACCATCTCAAGTACAGGCACTTGCATCCAGAATCGTGCGACTTCAAAGTGAACAAAGTTTACGCAATAGTGTCCAGCTCGATATCGTTTTGGATACCGTGCACCATCATGATATTCACATATTTAGCCATTTTCCGCGAAGCCAACAGACAAGAGAAAGCTATGCATCTGAGGCAAGGAAACGCCATGTTAATGCATAGAAACTCTAGGGATTTGACCACTTCGCCGCACAACGGAAACGCCAGAGACGAACCTGCAACTCCCGGCCGGGACAGGTCGATAAGCAAAATGAAACGAGAACACAAAGCAGCCAGGACATTAGGTATTATAATGGGTGTGTTCATACTGTGTTGGTTGCCGTTCTTTTTGTGGTACGTGTCGGTTAGTGTGTGCGGCGAGGTGTGCTTCTGTCCAGACGTTGTGGTCGCTTTGCTTTTCTGGATCGGGTACACTAACTCGACTCTGAACCCACTTATTTATGCCTACTTTAACCGAGACTTCAGAGAGGCCTTCAGGAACACCCTGAGGAGCGCCTTCTGCGGAAGATGCAGCAGAAGACGTGGAGCCGATCTTGAGGCTTTGGCCAGAGCAAGACGCGGTTCTGAACCGCCGGCGAGCCTCTAGCGCCGGGCTCCTTCGTACGCACCGTCCTTGTAAAAATATATTAATATTATTAAAGAAAATATATAAAAAAATAACGGTAGTGAAAAGAAAGAAGCGTACGGAAGCAGCTGTGCAATATTGCCATTCGTATTTTTTGTATGTGGGGAAAAAAGTAGGGATCCAGACGCCGTTCGATTGTGTCAAAGTGTCTACCGTTTTTTTAGCCGATCGAGACGAAGACTCCGTTGAATGTCGTTTGTTTCGAATTGGTACGATATCAATTTTCAACATGATGTGTTCAATTTTTTTATGTACAATTCGATCGATCAAATTATGGTCATAATGCGTAATATAATTTTTGTAAGTAAGACGATTTTTCTGAATATTTCCAATGCCCAACATCCGCGTTGACTTTCATGTGCAATAATTAAAGAATGGATGTTGATTCATTTAGTTTTTCATGTGTATCGACTTTCGGACATCTCGAACATTAAACGACCGAGTTAATTATGCACCGTGAATGTGTGTTTTCATTCGAACATTGAAATTTTCGCATATATTAAAAACATCCGAATTTGCATACAACAGACAGTCAACGGCAATGACGTAACTGAATATTGTAATTCGTCCGCTCCTTTGTAAAGAGACTTTGTCGTTTCGAAATAAAAAAAGATAGAAGACGATCATTTTTTGGGTCAGTCGCGAGTACGTACATATATGAAAAAAATCGTATTTTGAACGGCAATTTTTCAGTTTCACACCGCTCTCGTCGTTTTCATTCTCATTCAAAATCGACCTGCCAGAATAGTGCGCTGAATAGATGGATTCTCGAATTAGTTTGCATAAGTTTTACTCGTAAGTAGCGTATTTTAAGACGCGTATATAGACGGGGATATATAACGCTTGTACTATTCGTTGTCTTTATTTTTTTGGAGAATAAATATATAGATGGTCGAAGTGAAAAAAATATATATAAACAATTCATTCGATGGTGGTTTTTTTTAAGAAAATTCGCATTGTGCGCTCATCTCGTTGTATCATCATCGTTCGACTTGTTTTCGGTGTACTGTCGACTTAATTACGATTAAATAATGATTATTGAATGTGCGTTTGATTTTAGCCAGTAAAAAGAGTATGAATGTTCGACGCTGTCATGAAAAAGCAATAATTTTCCATATGAATTTACGTCATCGATTATTTTCCGCGTAACCACTCTTCAGCTGTTGTTTTCGCCTGTCGTATAAACTTTATGATTATGCTCTCTACAATAATTTCTAATATCTGGATTTGTGAAGCAGTAGAAATAATAGTGTGACTCGAATATGTTCCCTAATGACCAAATACGAAACATTTTTTTATAGACTTATATGAATACATCGAATAACATCACTATGGACTCGAAACACAAAGCGTTTTCTGACGTCAACGAATTTCGTTCTAATGCACAACTTTTTTATAAAAAATATCCTATTTCTTTCTTAAAATGATTTTTTTAATTGATAAAATTCACAAGTCAATTTTTTTCTAATTTTACTTTATAAAAATATATACTCGTCTCCTAGTTCCTCTAATTTTAATTTATCGTATTACCGTCAACTAAAAATTTTCATTTATATCTCGTTATTTGAATATTGTTAATTTTGTCCATTATGATATGTTTAATATTATAATTTATTAAAATATTTTGTATCATAAAAATATATACATAATATGACAATCATCTCGTAATGCAAATAAACAGAACGTGTGATCGTTTATATGTGAGAAAGCGAGTGTTTGTATGAAGTTTTGTTCGATTATTATTTTATTGAAACAAACATACGAAGATTTTACATAAAACCTTTATACGGTAAAAAATATGTATATGGAAAAGCATTTGAGTTTTTTTTTCATGTCGCATAAGAATATAAGGAAATCGTATGAATACTTCACGACTTATCCCGTTTGTTTAAAAAAAAATGAACATAAACGTCTTCCACATGTCATTTTCACCAAGTGAAGGTGCTTGTTCAATTTTGAAAGTATTACGTTTACGTTATATATATTTTATAAAAAATTCAGATTTCTAAGAAATCTATAAAAACATGATTTTTCTTTTCATAACCAGTGATTAGATGTAGTAACTTTTGGGTGTCTGTAAATAAATCATAGATATATGTATACTAACATTGTTGCATTACATATTTATATGTGTTGATGTATTTTCTGAAGGAAAAAAAACTGTTTTGTTTGTATTTTGTTTTCGAACTTTGATAGTTTTATAAAGAAATTTTTATTGAACTATTATCAACTTTAATAATCGTAGCCATATAATGAATGTGTTGTATAAACTAAATAAAAAACCAATCAATGAGTAAAAAAGAAATATATGTGAAAATAAAAATATGCCATTACCGTACTACTGTATCGTGAAATATATTTTCAATATTGTTTCTATCCATAGAATGAATTCATTTTAGGGGTGCTATTATATAATGATTGTATTGTGGAAAAACTTTTTTTGCTTATGAATTCGTTTCATATTAATATAAATTAACAGAATTTACTTATAATTGTATGTTTACACATATTATGTACTTATAAAAGTTAAGTATATTATAATATAACTTAAGTGTGTTTTTTATTTGTTATAAATTAATTTTATAATTGTTATGTATTATAATATGCATAAGCATAAGTACATACTTATTTGTATGTGCGTATGTAATTTAGTGATAAATCGTGCTATTACGGGACCTACTTCTCATCGTACATTGAATATTTCCAATTTATCTAAACTATTGTTGCCATCATATTTTATGACCAAATTTAAGTTTAACAAAAATCTTTATACTGTTTTAAATTTTTCGTTGTTAGTTTCATAGATGTGTTTTAGTCAAAAATCTCTTTTGTAAAATACTCTGGAGTTTAATCAACAGTTACATTTTAACAATCAATAATTCGGATGTAATGCACTCAAAAGTGCCTAAATCAGTCATAGTTATTAAGAGTAGATAATTTCTATGCTACTTAATTACATAGTAACTGTTCCTTGAAATATTCGTATTGAGTTTTGGAATTCAAAAATTAATAAAAAAATCTGTAAAAGCAATACATATTACACTTACGATTGGTATTTGATGTATACTGTTTTTCTAACTTCAATGTGTACATTTTTCATGTTTACAAGAAAATATAATATAATATTAACTAATTGTTGAACTGTCTAAAATAAACGATGGCCTAACATTCAAATTGCCAATTATTGAATATTGATGTTATGTCTGACTTTGCTGAAAAAATTCTTCACACTTCATATGAAAAATGTTTTCGAAAATTTTAATATTTTAGTTATCAACTCATGCCAATGAAAAGATACATTGCATTTCAAAAGTAAATGAACAAAGATTTTGAGTTGGAGGATATTTTAAGATTACTTTTAAAAATTACTTATATTGTGTTTGTTAATATAGAAATTATTTTTATATTCAAATATTTTATGTTTGGTTGTTATTCAACTGGAACTATTGCATGTGATCATTATGAATTAAAAAAATATCTGTAGGTTTATAATATCAGTGTTGACACTTTTGTAAAATCATTATCATCCATATCTGTAATAAAAAATTGTTGTAATGAAAAACTTATTGTAATTTTATTGCTGTGAAGATTTCAATAACATACTCAAGTAATGAAAAATAAACCAAACATTGAAACAGGTCTCTTTATTACTCATCCCAAAAATTAAATTGAATATAAATACATCATACATTCAGAACATGTCACATGACCACAAATATTCACAATTTACCTATAAAAATCCAAATCCAGAATTTCTTTGAAATTCACAATTAAACTTCACAGTAAACATTCCATCGATCAACAACGTCTTTTTAATTCGAGTTAATTGAGTAATTTCACTATAATTGAACATTTTTACAAAAATAAAGATTAACTAAATTATTAAATAACAAAATGAAAAAAAGTTATAAAATATTTAATAATAAATTTACAAAATATACTAAAATAAACAACAGTGCATTAAAATAACATAATGGAACATATGAAAGTTGCAATTACATTTGTAAATAAGTAATGCAGAAACATCATCGGAATGATTATAAAAAAAACTATTTCAGATTTGAAACATCCCAACAGAAAAAAACATATGTTCAATATGTTCATGTAATATAAAAACACTGCACTATCTAAACAGAAATTTTTGAATATTTTATACATTATTAAAAAAATAAACAATTGCAAAACAATACTTCAATACTTACAATTAATATGACTTTTAGTCTGGCAACAGAAATGATTATTGTCTTTATTATCTTAGCTAAGTAGCATCATCATTAACACTAATTTTGAATTGACTATTTTTCTAATATTTCAAGTACTAAAAATTAAACGAATCAATAGAACTATTGAAAATAATAAATTTCAAATCAAGAAAATCGATATAAAAAATAACACTATAATCTGAAAATATATCTAATTTTATCAAAATATGAATAACTTCATAATTGAAAATGCAGTCAAAGTACCCTGAAATTTCTTTATGATATATTCTTTCGATCAGTAATGTATAAGAAACAAAAATAAGTAGGGATTCAATAGTTCAAATATATTCAATTCAAATATTTAAATGCTTTAATATTTTAGAGACCTTTGTTGTAATACAAAGTTGACGGAATAACAGCATTTTCTGTCTTGATATTTTCCTATAAAAAAACATCAATTTTTCAATTACTAGAATTAATTCATCAAGATATCTGGTTCAAAACAATTACCTGAAGCGGTGTTTCCAACCGAGTAAATGGAATTGCTGCACGCTGAGAAAATATGGCACAACATAACGGAGTAGCAACTGTAAGACAAACTGCCACCAAAGCCACTTGCAAAGGAGCCGATAACCATGGTCTACGTTTGAAAGTTCCACGACGTTCTAACCATGATATTACAACTGGAGTCACCACTATAAAAAATACAAACAATTTAAAAATAAGAAAAAGAACAAAAATCAAAAAATTAAACAAAATGATTAGTACACTTACCCATGCCAGGAAGAGCCATACATACACGTGACATTGTCACTAACGCTATACCTTCTTTAGCAGCTGATGTTGATTTTCCTAAGCGTTTACCATCTTCAGTTTCCACAGGAACACCTTCTTGAATTTCCCTAAAAAATAACATATAATATTACACAAAAATTCATTTTAATATAACATATTAATTAATAGTACTCACTTCATTCTCATCATAGGTATATTTATACAATTCGAAGCAGCTACTGCGGCAAATGGTACTAGTCTACCTATTACTTTTGGCATGCTCTATAAATAAGAGAGCAGAAAATTAGGTCTCGTCTATTAAATTGAAAATATTAATCACAATAATAAAGCACCTTTGTCAAAGCATTAAGTCCGAGGGCCGTAGTTAATGCACCTCCAGTAGCACAAACATATGATGTCAATAATTGCCTATAATTCATGGAAATATCTGATGAAATAATTCCAACTTAATTACTAGAAATTCGTGACAAATTGTAAGCTAAATAGCATACTTTTGTGATATTGGTGAATCCCCTGATCTGTTGGTATAGTTTACAAGAGCATTAAAAGACTGATTCGTCCATTGCCAAAATATAACAGCTGGTGCTGACCGGTAGAATATCAACATACCTAAAAATATACAATGTATGAATATCATTAAAACTATTTAATAAATAAAATAATATATAACTTTTCATTGAAATGTTCATACATCCAGTTATAGCAGTATTACAAGGTACTTGAGCACTCATGCGACCAGGAAGTAACATTTTTTCTCCCGTATCTGGATGGAAAGCTGAATCATATAAATGTTTGGCATGCCATAAGCCTTCTTCTCCCAAATCCGGTGGAACGAAACCATCTTTTCTGTAATAAAAACCACACAATTTATATATATAATATTTATTCATCAAATATTTATCACAATAAGCAATTACCTATATTTACGAACAACAGCAGCAGCCTTATCCAAATCACCAGTAGAAGCTAATAGATTTAAGGGATTTGTGATTGTTAAGAAATGTTTGGCACGGCCGACATATGTACTCTGATCATATCTCGGTTTCTCTATATTTACACTAAAAGGAGCAGCCATGTTTCAAGATCTGTAAATTGGACAAGACACATTCAACGATAACCTTGTATGTAAATCGTACTTGCACAATCTAATATATTCATATATTTATAGAAGCAAACACAAAAAATCGACCGACATTATTTCAATTAATGACCCCAGTGGAAGCGACGAACACTATATCATTATCATGCGAATGTATTCGGTGACATCTAAACTCATAGAGAACGGTGTTTATAAATTGATAGCAATATAATTTCAATTGGTATTGGATTTGTTTTTTATTGTTTTTTTTTGTATAGAAACATTAGATTAATTATGATTTTCGATATGAGAAATAAATTTAAAAAAATTAAATTATTAAGACATAATAATAAGTTGAATATATTCCAAAAATTTTATAAATATAAAAAATAAAATTTATAAATAACGATCAAAAATGTAGTAAACACGATGTTTTCGAACATCTATTTCGGTACCGACCTACTGCTTTGATAACACGCCTTATCGCAACAAAACATAGAGACACCCAACTTATCTTCAAAGGTTTAAAAATTCACAAACATCATATAATTATAAGTTGCCAATTTTCGCACAACGCGGCAAAACATTTCGCAACTAACACACACACACGAAAATATTTACATAACACACACGCAACACGTAAACAGCTGTCCACTGAGGAAAACGAGTGAGGGGTCGAAGCGTCGCCCAATCAACTATCGATTTATGACTAAAAACAGCCTCGGACGAATCGGACGCTTTGGCCAATGCGTCGGGTGTGCTTTTGGGGTTTAGCTTACCGGGTTGTATCTGGACTTTGTGGTGATGGAGACTGAGTAGGAGGCTGCTCGGCTCGAAGGTTTATCGACGGATGGCGGCCGCTGAGCACGACCACCTCCGTTCGCTGGTCGTCGGGCGAGTTCGGCTGTTTTCGCCGTCTCCCGCCTCCCGTTTAATTGAACGCAGTGTTGCCATCTTACGCGTATGAGATCTGTCAAATTTTTCGGTTTTTTTATTTTTTAAATCTGTCAAGATAAAATGTTTTTTCGGATCTGATTAGAAATGATTTTGAAAATCTACTTTTTGTAAAATCTATTTGTCAAAATGAAATGTTTTTCAGAATGATTTTGATTACCTATTTTTTTGTGAATCATGCTGATTTTTTTTCCCGTGTAAGGTAATGCACCAGTGATTGATCATGTACCAGTAATTGACCGTCTATTGGAAAACCGTGAAAAGAAGGTTTCCAAAAATGGTAATTTTTCGGAAAGGGTGCGATTAATAGGCAGTAAATTTCGAAAAATTACCATTTTCGGAAACCTTTTTTTTTTACGTTTTTATGACAGATGTCAATTACTAATACACGGTCAATCACTGGTGCATTACCTTACTTAATACCTAGATATTTGCTTATTCTTTTTATTTGCTCAATTACAAGTTGATATGTAGAAAAAAAAAGAAAGTTATAAGTATTATTCGATTTCGTTTCGGCTTATATTTAAACTGACATGAGTTTCGCAATTATAGGTTGTTTGTTAAAGATAAAATTATTTATTACTTATGTGTCAATCAAATATAATATTTTATCTACTATAACAATACGTTTAAAATTCTTTGATGAAAAGTATAAAATACGTTTAAAATTTAAAAAAATTCACTACGTATAAGCCAATTTTATTGTAAAAAGTTGTTATTATTTATAACACTATTTTGACTCACGGACTATTATCGTAATTATTGAAGACAATTACCGTTGTCATGTAAAAAAAACTAAAACTCCTTTTATTTCCTGTTTGTTTCAACAGACATTTTACTTTTACAAACCTTTCAAATATTATTTTATTTTACAATTAAAATATCCATTAAAATAAATCCCAATTTACACGCTTATCGATTATTTTGCACAGTCTAGCTAAAAATGATAATTAGTCATTTTTCCAACGAACATCAACACATCGTTCAAACGATAATTTTTAATTCACTCGATTCTTTCAAATGCCAAAATGTCATTTTATACACTCAAGGGAAACGACCTATCGTATCACAAAATTGGCTCAGATTCTGTCCACACACTTTCAGATAAATTTAGGACCTGTTGGCTTTTATATTATTTCAGCCTTGAAATAAAAATAATAGCGTGCCTCAACAACAAAATTGTTCGAGTGTCACTGAAATTCACGAAAAACAACGCGACTCGCACCCACGCGTTAAATGCTTCTATTTATGAAAAATATTGTCGAGTGCCAAACGTTAAAAAAAGTTTTTCCAAAACACTAAAATTAGACGGCAAATTTACGAATTCGTGATTACGCGTATCTATTATGTATATAAAAATTTTGACTGATTCACCTTGAAGTTGATTACATATTCAATTAAAACAGGTTCTGAAAATATTACTAGAGTCACGAATATATAATTTTAAAATTTCTCTATAAAAATCTGCATAGAAGTGTACGTAATTCATTTTTATTCCATCGAGCAATCGACAATGGTATATTCTTCGATGCGATTTCAAGCATCTGAACGTTAATGTCATAAAAATGTGATGTATTTTGAAAACGTGCCCAATTCATTCACAGTGAACAGTAGTACAGTTCATATTTCATTTATATAGCCCGTCAAATTAATTACTGACTAAAAACAAGAGTGACAATTATATCTCGGCATGTAATACAAGTAATGGACCGTTGCGATTAACTGACAGAAAACTGACCTAACCGTCTTGGCACTAAAAATGTTTTCTTCCTATGAAAATGTCACTTTGTATACAGATTTCTTGTAAATATACATCGTATATAACATTTCGTTGACGTCGTGTTGGAATGGTTTGAGAAAGGTGTGTCATCTATCGTAGAAATTTGTTAACGTATTTCGTAATCATGTTTTGAACTGATAAAAAATTGGGTGAAAATGTTTATGTAAAGGTTTTGGATAAGTATGGTAAAATATTATAGAAGAACGTGTGTAACTTGGTAAACCAATAAGTATCTATCTGTAGTGTGACACACTTGCGATCTGATACTTGTGTGTTGATATTTTTTCAGCTGGTTTTGCAGTAACTAGATATTTCACCGACGATTGCTCTCATGATTCGCACATAAACCGCGAAACGGTATAGCGAAAACTATGAATGTAATCTATATTTTATGATTTTTCATAAGTCTTTAGTAAGTACTTCTGTGTATTGAAAAGTTAAAAAAACTTCATGAATCATCTTTTACAATTCAATAATATCTCATACATTTTCTTCATATGTCAATCTAATGAAAATTTATTTAAAATTGTGTACGGTTTTTTTTAATGTATAAATAATATATGTAGTTGCTAATTATTCATTATTCACTTAAATAAATTTTAGAAAATTTATTAAAAATTTTCTAAATTATTAAAAAAAATTGACGTTGCTTATTTGCAGGGACGGATCCAGCGGGGGGCGGTGGGAGCAATCGCCCCCCCCCCTGTGTATCATGGAATAATTCTATATTTGTGCGTTTTTGACTACAAAATGATTACCAACCATAAAAATGTTATATTTTTTAAAATAAACGCAAAAAACGCATTTTTGAAAATATTTTTTTGACATTTTAACCCTGATTATCAAAAAAAGGTTGAAAACTGCTATATTTTTATATTAGCTAATCCCGTAAGTAACGTCGTATTTATGATGGACCTTTTCAATCCTCAGATGTGTCGTGTTCGTTGACTTTTCATCACATTTTTTGTATTATATTGATCACAAACATTCTCAAAAACGTATTTTATTGCATTTTTTTTCACACTATTTTACAAAAATAGGTGTTTATTCCGAGGGAAAAATTTATTTGCTCTTTATGTTTTACCATTTCTGTTAGAAAAAGTGCAATTGTCGCGATTAACAATATTACTAGGTAATCTAGGCAATATTTTGGAGGTTCAGACCCCTAGATCCCGATTTAATATTCGAATACTCGATATTCGATTAATTTAGGCCTTTTTTTCGTATTCGGATATTCGCAAATTTGAAATTATATTCGATTATTATCCATTTATCATTTATTAGAATATCCGAATATGTTACCATTTTTATATTCGATGTCGTTTGATTTTTTTTTGGAGTTTTGAATACTTGAGCTAGACAAATTTAATTAATTATATATTTAAATTACGATCGTTTAAAATTGCACACAATCATTCTAATTTTTCTAAAAATTCTTGAAATTTTACATACCAATTTTGATAATTCATTCGTTTGAATTTAGTTGAGTTGAATCCATTAAAATTAAATATATTTGATATGGTAATGTGGTCGATAAAATGACTGTGCTTATGTGTTTTGACATTTTTTTTATAGATTCAATTTTATGATTAAAATAATTGGGTTTGTCATCTCATAAAAAGGAAAATTGAACACAATAATATTGATTCGAATCAAAAAGGAAAACGCAATACATCAAAGCAAAATTGAATCATAACATAATTTTTGAATCATCGAACACCATCATGCACTTAAACGCAATAACAGAATCAGTTACTCACCATCAGTTACTCGCCAATAATCAAACAATTTATATTCCAATTTTATAATTCAACGGGAATTGAAAGAATATTTTCTCAGTGAAATTGATTGAAACTACATTACGGTTGTTATGAATACGCTCATTTTTTTATTTAGTTATTATTTTTGTTTGTTTTTTTTTCACCAACATTTGAAAATTTATAAAAATATTCGAATTTCCAAATATGTTGCCATTTTCATATTCGATATTCGAATATCTAATTTCACGAATATTTGGGATCCTTAGTTCAGACGTGTCAGAAATGGTTCCAGAAGTTTCGATTAGGAAATTTAAATGATAAAAATTGCTCTTGAAAAGGAAAATCGTTGATCGTGGATTAAGATATTTTAAGAGCCGAATAGAACAATCTATGATATTATAGCTCAAATGTGTATGAACACATAAAAAAAATTGGCAAGATGTAAAAAGAAGGAAAATGGACGCCGCATACATTGAGCGAGGACAATATGGACGCGCATCCACATATTTTGAAAATCATGAAAAATAAAATAATGGTGTTATCGGTAGGAGACAATTCGACATCTTCCATACTCTTCGGATCTTACATCATCAGATTACAATATTTTCTATAAATAGGTACTGCGAATATTTTGATTCATAATCGACACAATTTTACAAAAAAGTGATCGAAAATTTCATAGAAAGGCGGACAGAAATTTTCAATAGCGGTAGAAATTATGCTTTAAATTAATAACTAATAAATAAAGTTTTTATTGAAAATTTCATCTATCATTCAAAATGCGACATTACTTTAGAGATAACCTAATATAAAAAAATTAAACAATTCTATTAACTTAATAAAAGTGAGGTGACTAATTTAACTGTATTTGTTACTTTGGATCTTTTGGGTAAAATGGCTAGTTGATTTTTGTGTCACAATCAAAATTTGTTAGGTAACTTGAATATTTTGATAAAGGGGGGAAAGACACAAATAAAGTAGATAGATAACACTGGTATAGATTTTATGACACAAAAAAATGTTTCGCCCGCGGCACCAATCATTAATGTATTTCCAATAATATTAAATACATAAAGTTTTTTTTTGTAATAGTAATTAGCAAATAATAATTATTATAGAATATTCAAATGATTAATTGAAACCAATCGGTTTTTTATTGTTCATTGAGGCCCACGAATTATTTAGAAATAGGAAAATTGTTGGCACATCAATTAAAAAGTATATGAACCGCTATTATAGATTTATAAAGATTTTGTATTTAACAAAAAAAATCTTTAAAATTTAACAAAAAAAAAACTGAGAAATCGCCCCCCCTGTGAAAAATTCCTAGATCCGTCGCTACTTATTTGATAATTCAAAATTATATCATGATAAATAAATCCTTGCTGAAAATATTACTAAATAATTTTGATATACAAAAAAATATTGAACATTTTAAATAATTAATTAATTAATTATACGTACTTACAGTAGGAATATAATGTAAAAAAAATTGTCTAATTAATTTAATACATTTCAATGATATTTTTCATTTGGATTTAATAAAAAAAACTTCCAGTTTTTTAAATGGAATAATTTTGGATTAACATTCTAGCGATATTCTATTTATATTAAACATAATCGACAATATAGATTACTTCGAATGTGTTACACAATGCAAACAACACCGGCGGCTAAACCACATGTGAACATTGGTGGAACAAAATTATGAAACATCAATTAAAATTTATTAATTGCATATCATATTACTTTCAACAATATCCAAAATTATTATAGACTCAAAAATCAGTTTTTTCACAATTTTTATGAACTCTATTGAAATTTTAACAAATCATCAAATATAATATTTTGTTTTTACTAAGAAAATTTTCGATATGACACAATTCGATTGTAAACATCAAATGGAATATTTCCCTCAATTTATTTCGAATTAATGTATTTCATTAATTATTGATAAATGATAATCGCGGAAGCCACTGTTGTCTTCGGCATTGTATTACAAATAAATGGTAGTTGAGTGCAGCGGCCATAAGGTGCCGCATCTTCGAGTTCTTGTTCAGTTCAACACCTGACATCTGTCTCACACCTTCCCTCACATTTCATCACGAACACCGGTAAAATTAATTAAGTATTCACATAATATTTACAAATATTTAATAATTTATAAATTCTGAGATTTGTTGTAGATACGGTCGCCAAATAAAACTGACTATTATTGTTGAATCAGCCATAAATACATATTTATTGTACTTATCGGTTTTAATGTATCAATTTATTTATATAGTTATATAAACTGTTATGTTATTTTTTTTATATTTTATTATAATATTCATAATGATTTAAGAAGTAAATTATATATTTTGATATTATTATTACAAAATAAGTGATGTTTTTTTCATATTGCTTGATACTAATTTCATTTTAATGTATAAATTTAAAATATTATTTATATTTAATTTACAATTATCGATTAGGGATATATTTAAGGTCATTTTAAAGTACACACAAGATGTATTTATTTGATAATAATTAAATTTCAAATGCAAAATCTTTCGAAGAAAAATATAATATGTTTTCATGCAATTTACAATTGCGAATATAATTTTTTCGTATAAATTTTATTAAAAACGCTCAAAATGATACACCTAATATACATATCGATAAATATTTTGGTTATACAATATTCACTAAAGCAACCAATTTTCCACTGTATTCATCAACATTTTCGTGTTATTTCAGGTGCACGAACTCGCATTTTTATTTTTCAACAACGCAACAGCATTCTTTCCGTCTTCACAAGGATGACCCATAAACGCCAACATGTTTGAACTGCTTCAATAGAAGATAGTTTTTTTTTTCTCCATTATATTCCGACGAAAAACCTGTGCAAACATAAACAAACGCCGAAAAAAAGTTTCGCGTTATACCACGCGTCGGAGTCGCCACGCGGAAAAACTCAACGTTCCGGAAAACCCAAAGCCCGGAAAATCGCGAGGAAAATATCGAAGCTCACGGAAAATTTTAAAAATACACGTTTCGCAATCGTCCCGAATGATATTTGAGAGTTTATATCGATTCGATCAGAGCAAACAATTGTGTTGTGTGATCGTGGACGCACCTGAACCAACTTGCGACGGCAATAAATCGTGTATAATGTTAATTCAACCGCGTGTTCTTTATTTTTTTGTAATGAATAGAATTGGTTATGTCTTAGAATTCGGTTCATATCGAGTTTGGTGATGATAGTGAGTGCATCTCCGATTTTATCAATAATTTTCCGTTAGTATTTTTATAATGAGATTTCGTTTAACTTTATAGAACTGTTTTGAAGTTTCGTTTAATAAAAGCTCAATCAATACTCGGTAAATGCGATATTTGTCATTTGATTCGTAGAAATTTCCAATATTAAATTATATCAAATTCATATTGATACGTGTCCTAACGACGGTGAAAAGTGATGTCTAATGTAATAAGAATTCGTCTTGTTCGCTTTTATTGGCCTGTAGGTGTCTGATGTCTTTTATTCACCACTTAACTCGCTTCGTAATGGTAATTGGATATGGTTAACAATGTGAACTACATACAAATGCTGAACAACCGACAAATATCCACTCGGAAGAGATTTGTAATTATTTTATGAAAATCTTTCGAATGTTGCACTTTCGAATGAAGACTTTACAAATTACGTAATGCAAATAGTTTCTAATGAAACGTCCGTTTGGAAAATATTTATTTAATGATTGTCGTTAATACAATAAATGATAAATTCAATAAATATTGCTTCGTCGATTATTATTTTCTATGTTTTGATATTGTTAAAATTTAATTTAAATATGAATTGTTTTCTTTAATTTATTTTTTTCAGTCTCGACATTTTTTCTTGAGCACGTGTCGAAGTTTTTTCAAAGGACCGCTGATATATTTTCTCAATCTTAAGGACGATTTATTTCTTATAAGGCGATGTTGGTTTGTGACCGTCACTAACAGGCATTGTTTGGAAATATTTGCCTGTTTTGGCGTTCGCAAAATGAACTCGCCTTAACCTTTCTCAATTGCATCAAATTTCGATTTATCAAACCGCAATTTCAAGATTCCAAGCAATGCGCTCAAGAAATACTTTTACTTAAATTATTTTGATGAATATGTTTCAATTTATTAATTATGTAATGTGATTTAAGTATTTTATAAAATAAAAATGCATATAATGAAATCATTCTGTCTTATTATTCTACATATTTGTAACCATGAGCTGATAATATAATTGAGCTATTGAACTTTTTCATTGTTTACAAAATAAAACAAACATATCGCGTGTATAACATAATATCATCGATTTCTATACATAAATAAACCATTTTGAAAATACATATTGAATTATTGAAAAATAAAATTAATAACATTCAAAATTGAGATGCTAGAAAAAAAATCTGATCTTTCAATCGTGTAATGTTACTCTATTACATACAGCTTTATATACGTGAGAGGATATTATAAAAAGGAAGCCCACATCTAATTGTCAATCCAATTATGTTTTATTAACCGTAGTACTCTTTCAGAACATACAATTATGAAGTATATCTAAAAAAAACCTACGGGCCTATCCATTCAAAATATTTGATAAAAACTTTTATATCAAATACAAAAAATGCTTCGAGCCAATTTTATCAAACAAAAATAAATCAATCGATAAACATATTTACATTTCTATCATGAAAGTTGTATTTAAATGTAAACGATGACAGTACATACAGATAAGCAGGAATGGCGATTTCTCCACGACAGTACAACGAACAATTACCATGTTTATTAATTCGATAAGCAAACTATATTTACAAAACGATGATGAATAATTACATTATATTCTAATATATAAGCTGGGCAATACTACGAAATGGCATTCAGTGTCCCATACTCTGGTATCAACACAAGTACTCACTTAGGATTCATTAGCAACACGAACTGCTCTTTATCGCAAAGATCATCGTGATAAAAGGTAAATGTTCGATTTTCAAGTCATCAAGTCAGTTTGGTTGTTTTATTTGTCGTGGACAGAACGTGGAAAGTAGTATTTCGAGGGTGATTGTCTATTTATTGAGATCATCCTGATTATACTACTTATTATATTCGTCCTAAATCATCATTTGCTGTCATCGATTTTGTATTAAGATACTTTAATTTAAATATTATATTCACTTAAAATTCACTTATATAATCAATAATTAAAACGAGAATTAGAGAACTTCTTCCTCCTAACAAAGTAAGTATTGAAGACAACTTATTACTGGTCGAACAACAAGGTATGATATTTTCAATTTATCAAAATAATTTTATTTACTAAATTTCAAATACTATATTGATATTTAAAAATTTTAAAACTCGTTGAATTTGTTAACGTCATACAATACATTTTTTTTTGAAAACAAGTTCTCAATTTTCCACAATCAAGTTCATAAATATTTCGCGAAATTAGCAATGCATGTCGATAATGTGGCTGTGAAATACAATAAGTTGCTGTTACTCAGTAATAAAGGTTATCAAGTATTAAAAATATTGTTTCTATTTCTAAAATAAAAACAAAGTGCATATTATGCACAATAATTTCTCGTCGGTTCAAAGTTCGGTAAATTTCTGATATGAACGATATCAAGTATTAAAATATTAATTCACACACTAACTATTTTTTTTTAATTGTAACTTGTATTATAATACATATATTCTAAACCTCATTTTACGCCACCGAATTCAACAACTACTGATATAATAAAACGATAACGCTAATTACATCCATTTCATCCCTATTAAAGCTATTAAACCAACAATTATTTATTACTTGATACAATTGACGATATTTTAAATGAATCTAGTCCTTAATGATCTAAAAATGTACCATTTTTACAACACGTTGATTAAATCATTAATTTATTTTAGAGTGTCGATGGTGTACAGGGGTCACTCAGACGACTCCTCAGCAATCCTCAAACCAAGATTTTCAAAAATAAATCAAGCATTTTATACAAAAGTACAAACATTAATAAAAAATTTTAAACAATAAAACATATATTTTAATAAAAATTCATAATTAAAATCACATATTTTATCCAAACATCATCAGATATGTAAACAATTTTAAAGCCATTTTAATTGATTTTAATCAACGATTTTTTTTTTTTTAAACCATTTCTACCAACAAAAAACTTATTATCCATCATCCGATAAAATCCTTCCCAAGCACCACAGATCGACAACACCTAAAACACGGCCAGTATATGTGCGCGACATGCCTGAGAATTAATGACTATTTGAGTCATGTTTGCATGCCCCCGATGAGGGACAGGGGCATCGCAGGGGGGGAGGGTCATGCCACAAATTGAATAAACTCACTTATGTGTGATTATCCCTACAGACTCGCCGGGGCTCAATTGGACTTCCGGGTCTCTCTTCTCGTCCATATGACATATGTGTGTGTCCATGGACGCGAGGAATCAGTGTGGAATTGAAGCGACCTCGAGCTTTCTATTCCGTGTGTGTGTGTTTTTGGAAATGTCGGGAAAATGGTGATGGATGGTGGATGAATGGTCGTTTATGTGGTTAGGAGTGATTGGTTTGGTCTGTGGGATTTTTTTGAAAATTTTTGTATTGTGAGTTGTGTTAGTTTGTGGAAATGTGTGAAAATTGATTAAATATTATTGTAATGTTTTATCGTAAAATATATTGTAAGTTATTAAATTTTGATAAAATAAAGAATATTTAAATTATATGTTATAAAAAAATTATTAATATTGGTTTGATTTCTCGAGCGCTTCCAATTGACTAGATTGAGGTATCATTTTCAGTCAATAAAATCGTATCGTTCATAAAGAAAAACTGATGAAATATTTTTGATTATTATAACAAGACTATTTTCGTATTATTCAATACATGCTTCCTGTATATGAAAAAATATTAATATTATTTCTTAAATTCATTCTTTTTTCAATAGGGGTGTGAATGCATTGCGAAGTTCAATAACCTCAAACAAATAAATAATGATACTGTAACGGCTATACTGTGTTCATACGATTACTTATCTTCACCAATATACAATATATAATTCAAAATACAATAATTAACAACCAAATGGATATATTTTCAAAATCAAAAAATCCAACCGCATTCACATAAACATCGTAAAATACGCAATATACAATCTTTATGCGAAATCGATACAGAACAAAACACATCACAAAATCCACAAACAAACCGACGAAAAAAAATTATCAAGCGTATAATATTCATCAGATTTCCTCATCCACATAATAGCATGCATATATGACGAATCCCAAAAAGCAACAATACTTAACATTCCATACCAAATTTTATTTATATTTACGAGACATTTCGACGCGAACGCACTGCCAGCTAATTCCCCGTCCGTTGAACAAATCACATCCAATGAGCTTAAACTAAACATAACTGATGTCATTCACGGATCCATCACACACCGTCCCCACACACATTGCCTTGGGCAAGTCTGAAAATTGAACGCCTCCGAAAAATAGATAATATTTATATAAGTCTGAAGAAAATCACGAATTCGACACCCCCCCGTCCAATTTCCTTCTAGACATTCTTCGAGTTCGTAGCAAATTCCGAGGCGTGTCCTTAATTGGATCATCAGTGTTAGGGAATTATGATTGTCGTCTTTTTTCACGTCGTTTCGAGTCATTCGTCGCGGTTAATTGGCTTTTGTTATATGGTGAGGATGTTCGTCATTGTGGCGATTTTTGGTATTGCGTTTCTTGTGTTTGACAATTGAAATATAATGTTATTTCGGATTGGTAATTTGAGGGTCTGTTGCTTTCACGGGGTGCAAATTGCTGTAGCTTTTTACCGGATTGTAAATTATGTACTTCAGTGTTATTGCCCGCATACGACATTCGTTTCTATTTAGCATTCCCCTATTTGCTATACGCTATACAAAAGAAAATATTTTTGTACGAGGGTTACAATTTTTTTTTTGTAAGCTTATCGTTTCAATTTGATCGCTTGGAATATATTGTGTGAAATGAGTATTGATATTTTAATATTTAAATTTCATATAGTACATGTCTGATTAAAAAATGTTAAATTATAAAGGAATTTCAATTTATTTATTCCCAGTAAGGATTGAATCATTTGGCAATTCATTCAGTTATTTATTCATACTATTATTATATTATGAATATTTCCTGGAAATCATTCTAACTTTATTCCTACAAGTATTATTAACAATTTTGAATTTATCACAGTTATATTATATAATATGTTAATTTATTGTATGGCAAACCACACTCAAATCACATAATGTTTGAAAATAAATATGAGAAATTTTCCGTTTATAAATTTCCAAACTTAGTTTTTCCTCCAATATTTTATTTAATCTCAACAACAAAGATAGCTATGCGGAAAAAGTCAAAATAGAACTTCGTAAATTTTTTAAACATAAATCATCCGACAAAGCACTCATTAGTTGAAATATTCGTACTATTTATGCTCCTTTATGTCATATCTATATTGTCCAATTTGCAGATATTGCGAAAAATTAATTAAGCGAATTTACAATCGCAACAGGATGATGCACTCTTTTATAACGTGGTACATCCGTTCGAATGGCTTGAACTTTGACATAGATCGCTATGCACAAAACGTTTCTTTAACAAAAATTTTTTTTATATAACAATCAACTTTTTGAGATAAAGTATGTATTTTATTAACCTTATCGTTCAGTGTGGAAATACAAATGAAAATAACCTATGATCGTACAGTTAACTCACTTTCTAATTTTGCCGATGATTCGTCCCTTGTTTTCGTATGCAAATTTTAAATTAACTTCGTGTAAATAGTAATTCTTCACCATCGATTGATGTTTTAATAATAATTTAATTTATTCAGAATAAAAAAATTCAATATCATCCAATGTCAATGATATCGTTCTAACCATACAAACAATGATAAACCATTAAACGAGTCATATATGAGTTTCATATTTTATAATAAAAGCTTGAATTGTAACAGATGTATATTCGTATTTACTAGTTAATCTTTGATTAATCAACAAATATATTTCCTAGACAAAGGATACGTTCGATTGATTGAAAATACATTTATCAGAATTTATACATATTACAAATGAAGTTTGATGTTCAGTAGATATATAATATTATAACTCATTAGTTATTGCATGAATTTACATAAAAATATATGCATTTCTTATTATTAGTCAAACATACATATATATTTGATTGATTGAGAATACATTAATTTTACAAATCAATTAATATTACAGTTAAAAGCTGAAGTCTTAAAAACCATTTAACATGAAAACGCTTAATGTGAAAAATCGGTTAACAAGAAATAATACTATGATTCTGACAAAATACTATGTACTTATAATATGTACTATGACTTTCAACATGAAATTTTTTTAACGCGAAAAAATATTTCGGTTCCTTCAGTTTCGTGTCAAACGTTTTCCACTATATTATACCTATATAATATAATTTATACTCGCCAGTCATTTTATACTTTTACTTGAAAAATATATGTATTTACTATTCGATTGATTACATTTACTTAACAAATCAAAATGTAAGTACATATTACTGCAAAAAAATACAACCCATAAGTTTTTTTGAGCTTTCCATTAATAAAGCGACAAAAGTTCTAAAACATACCAACCTTTATCATTTCACAACAAAATATCGAATGTATACGCCAAAAAATAAAAATATTTTACTCGAACATTTTAAAAAAATAATCTTCAAAACCCATACCCAAAACCACAGACCTTCAGACCCTCAACCTCACCCGACTTCCTCCGCACCTTCGACCCTCGACATCCAGCACACCACATCAACTAAACAGCGGAATTGTAACGTGTATGGGGTGCATGTCGGCTGACTCAATGAAATAAGTGTTCAAAGTTATATGCGAGTACGTGGGCCCCAGCTATTTAAGATTAATCAGCGCTAGTTAAGCGGCAGTCAGCGAAGCATCATCAGTCGCGTTGGGCACACGCACACACAATCGCCACCGTTCATTGTGACCGACGTGACTCACATTTCATGATAAATAAATAATATATATGTTCCGAAACGTATGCAGATTGTGCGAAATCGTTGCCGGTTCAGTGTTGAGTGGTTACGCCGATTCGGAGATGGAGTATTTGTGATTTGTTTGTGAATACGGTTGCGTTCGATGGCTAAAGTAAGGTATCATTTGAAATGTTTGATTGACGGTTTGGATTTTTTTTTTGTTAACATTGGGTGGGTCTTATCCTGTCGGTTGAATCATGCAAATTGTGTGTGCATATTGCACATTGGCGTTGTGTTACTTGTTGGTTGAGTTAAGCTTATTCTGGAATTATTTTATTGCATCGTTTGTGGTTTGGCGGGAAATATTTTGATGAACAACGCCCATTTCGTATTCAAATTTTTTAATTTATATTCTTATTTTTATTTAAATATTAACTAAATCGTATGTTCATTTTATCAATATAATATTTGATTCATATTTGAAAAAATATATATTTTATTTACTCGAATGAAATTCAAATTGTACTTCATTGAAATTTGTAAATTAATTTTTATCACAACATTTACACATTAAGATAAAGTCACATTTTATAAATATTATATAATTCTATATCAATTGGTTTTTTTCCAAAGTCATTATTTTGTTATTATTACTTTTTTATCGAAATGTTTATATTTTAAACCCGATAAAAATCAATCAAACAATTTGAATATATTTTTCGTATATTTTTATATTGTGTAGCAATATTTAACTATTCAAATTTTTAAATTAAGACATATAATAAACGATCCTGCAGTGGATAACTAACGGGACGATATTGGTGAAAATGAACGATACAACAAAAAAAAAAGTATTAACTCATACAATAAATCAATCACGTGACCCTTCAATCTCGCCACAAAACCCTCTCCATCACCCAACCCAATCGAAATCCAAAAAAAATTCAAACACCACACTTTCACCAAACGTCACAAGTTGCGGTGTATGACCAGAAATTCCAATCGCACAGCTCATCCCGTCTTTGTGGTAAAAAAACGAACCGCTCGTTTGTATGGAAGGGGAACGCGAACGGCTCATCGACCACATCCATACACATGGCCGTGCCGGTCTGTCCATTAATTGCCTCTAATTACCGAACGAATAATGAGTGGTGAAAAAAAAGGAATCAAACGAGAAGTGGACAGAATGCCGAGACTGTCCTGAAATCCTTCAGAGTGCATGGTGTCCGGTGTGGAGCTTTCAGGATGTCGCGATTCGTCTGAGACTCTAAATCGAATCGGTTTAATGGTGTTGTTTATGGTTGTTTCGGTGGTTCGGTTTTAATTGTTATGTGAATATGGATGGCTTGGAAGTTAGTGTCTTTGTTTTCGATATAAATTTTATTGTAGAAACGTATTGGTTATAATTATGAACATGTGTGCTCGAAAAAACTCAATGTGGTTTTCTAATCAATAAAAATGGAAACGCTCATTCATTTTGTTTTCCTGGTATGGGTTTATTCAACTTTTATTAATTGTGAGTTCAAAAGTTCCGATTTATGAAAAATAACTCGGAAATAAAACGTACGATCCGTAGTCATTAATTAAATTCATCTCAGTTGATGCACTTGTTAACCTTTTAAACTACCTATTTAACCTTCTCATACCGGTGTCAAATGAGCGCATACAAGAATTTCGGTTATTTATTTCTGAAATCTGTATCGCTAATTTCATTTTCATATTCGAGCTTTTTGTTTTCGTAAATAATTAAAAATATCAATAAACTGTGCGCACTTCTTTATCTTCTTTGTAAGTTCAATACGATGATAATGCATGTAAATGAACTGTGGGTATGATGAGAAATGGTAAATAGAATTTATTTGTTGCCCGATAAAGTTTATATACTAGTGTTTTTTCAATATCGTTTCTAGTCATGTATAAAATAGTTTTCGAATCATATACGCGTGCTTCTGAATTGAATATTCGGATTCAGAACGAATCCAGACTGTATGAATGAAAATGCGAACGCTTTATCTGCCCATTGATGCACTTTACTGCAAGGCCAATCACCCAACATTTGATAAAAATATAATTTTCCTCTCCCTTTGTACGAAAAATAACTTAATATGAAATGTTTCCTATGCTTATGCTTATGCTTATAATACGATTAGTTTCATTTAAATTTATCAACATTTTTTTTCATATTATTATTTCATTTGATATATTATATTATTTAAAACTTGCGTTTTAATAATTGTAAGAATTCGAAAAATGATTTATTGTATAAAGTCAATTTGCGATTGTCTATTTTCAATTTTTTTTAATTTTTCGTATATCCGATACTTTCGTATTTAGTTTCATATTCGAATTTCTTCTACTAAAAATTAATTCAAATTACATTATTTTAATCTATGTAAGTTCCAGTTATAAAAAATAAAACCGATTAAAATTTATCATTCGATTAAAATTAAAATTTTCATCCATTTAAATGCCACGCGTATTTAAAGCATAAAAAACCGCAAAAATCATACGTTACTCATATGTAACAAATTCGTTAACAAGCGATAAAACATGATTATACTTTTAGTTATAATAGAACCGATTAAAATTTTTCGACACGAAAATTCGATATCATCAAAACCATTGCGCAACATTTACACATCACATTCAAATTAATCATTCCAATCTTTTTCAGGAGCCAATCGAGATTTTCATTTCATTAACTGGACTCCACCTGAACCTCATCAAAAGCGACAGTTCAAACAACCATTATATACTATACAAAACCGATTTTCATATAAAAATTATATCAGAAATTCTGAAATCTTATCGAATTTCATACCAATAGCAAAACGATACAAATGACGAAGCCTCTGATCGTCTGGAGTGTACGTGGAACGGTATCTGGTCTCCGTCACTATCTCCGGGCGGCTAACCTCGTCAACCAAACGACCCCTGCCCTCGTCGGCGATAATCAATTTGACCTTTTTACTTTAGCTATTGAAATAAGAATTGAAGTCAATTTATAGTGCGATTCCGGCCGAACGAGCGTCGTCGCAGATTCACTGTTACTCGGACCAGAAAAAGAATGAGAGCCTCCAGGTAAATGGCGATGGCTCTGTATTGTGGTCAGGTGAGGTAAATTGAAGTTTGATGGTGTTTTGAGTATTAATCGATTTCGATAAGTCCTCAAAATGTGGGGTCGTTATGGTGAATGTTTTGTTGTTTTAGCAATATAAGGTGAAAATGATACATGTTTGAAGATGAAACAATACATTGGTCAATGTAACGTGTAAGTCCAAGATGGAATTTTCGGTAATTTGATGTTGTTCGTTGATAAAAGTTTGAAGTGGTTCAAATGAATAGTTTTCGAATAGAGTGTGATACAATTTCAGATTATATTTAGCTTTGAAATCAGTTTTATTAAGTTTGAAAAAAATAGTGGTACGTTTTTGAATTTGATATGTTTGGAATACTGAGGTATCTCTAGTCATAACATTTTATCAGTGTGTGACAATTTAAGAAAACGTGTTGCTATATGATGTAATAAAACTTAACTTATCGAGTGGGTGCAAAAAAAAACACTCAAATTTTATTAATAATATAATTATATAATTATTTTTTCAGATCAATACCTGAACAGTTAGAACAAATATTAACTAACATGTAACAGATAGCTTATTTTGGTTGAAGATTATATATGCTATAACATGCAAAAATAATGACTATAAGTAAGTAAATCTTATGATCTAAATAATTTATTTACATAGAAAAACGAACAAAGAAAATTAAAGGAACGAAAAATAAAATATTTATATAATTTTTTTGGAGATTCTTACAAAAATAAATCAAGTTTTTGTTCCAATACTGTCCTTGTTTCTAAGTACTAGTGCCGCAGGAGTTCATATTGGCATCTCCTGTAGTCCAAGTGCTTATCAATGGGAAACAGTAGTTTTCAACAAAATATCCAAAAAAATTCAACATTCAACGAAATAGATATTAATGTTTTTTCAAATGTATTTTACAATGTCACATGTTTTAATTTCATAATATAAAATATTCACACACTTTGTTCAATTTAATAAACAATTTAAAAACTTTTTTCAAAGTCAATCAATATCAATGCATGGCACATCCTGATCGTTATCCGAGATACGTTGTCTTTTATTAGTTTGTTTAATAGTTACAGGTTTATTATATCTTTCAACGAGAAGCGACTGGCTAAAATCATGCTCAATTTCCAATTTTGTTTTTTCATCATCAATATTTTTAGCATTATTAGAAACATCGTAATTTGTTTCACTACAGTCCTCTTTCTCTGTTAAATCTATTATTTGTTCATCTAAATATTCCAATTGCACATCTTTTTTAGAAAGAGACACATACGGGACAATATCTGCTGTCCCAATGCTCTCAAAACATTCTAATACAACCTTTTTTAATTTATCCAAATATTCAGATTTTAAGATAACATCAGTCTCTAAAGGAAAAATTTGAAAAGGCTCTTTACTGTCTAATTCAAATTGTTGATTAATAAAATTGCCATATATTTCACCAATGAAAAATTTTTTCGTTGTTTTCGATTCATTACTTCTATTACTTGGCATAAGTACCACATACGGTGAAAATTTTACATTTTCAGTCTTTTTTTCGTCATTGTCATTTTGCTGCAAAGACAAAAATATGATTTTACACAAAAAAATAATACATTAGAAAGAAATTGAAATCAAAGTACATACCTGTTTTTGATCTGTACAAGTGTTTTGAAGGTTTTCAGGTAATTTACATTTGTGGCCCAATTCATTATTTAATGTTTTCAAACTAGATACTTTCTCCGTTAAATAAAATATTTTTAGTTTTGATATGTCAATTTGTAATTCAATATTTTCCCTAGCCTTAAGAACTACATTCTTCTTTATCTCATTGAGTTTAATTTCACTTTTCAATTTTTCACAGGTCATTTGTAAAACAGTTATTTTTGGACTGAAAAAAAAATCTTTTTAAACAATAACACTATTTTATATAAAGTTACATTTATAAAATATGATACACATCAATATCTAAAAAAATATAAAACCATATTGATTGATAAAATCAAATATGGTGACTTAACGGCAACTAATCAATTTCTTTTAAAATTTGTGCATATGAAAAAATGAAATAGTTTGGTATTTTAAAAATTTCATGAATCACATCATTTTCTATCATGTTTATTAATGAAATGAGTAAAAGGAAATATTTTTTTTTTATGAAAAGACAGAATATTCTGGAAAAAACAGTACTAACCCCAAATCAGAATGAGAATATTTTTTCGAAGAAGATTTCTTTTTAAAATTAGAATCTGAAAACGAACATACATAGATATACAAAAGTAATTTTTGAGTCTTGCAATATCATGAAAACTTAAAAAGAAATACCTTTGTCAGTACTGCGAAGCTTTCGACCCATCGTACTCAAATGAAAATCTTCAACCCAATCACAATCCTTTCACACTCGAGCACGTGTAATTTATGAAATCCACCATAGATAATAGCTAAAGATGAATAAACACAAATAAATTAATTGTACAAGAAATCATACAAACATAAGGTGTCCAGTTCTGAAAATTTCAAAAGACGGTGATAAAAAAGTTTAAATCAACATGTCTGAAAAGAAATATTTTACTAATACTTTCAAAAAAATATTTATAAGCAATACTCCTAATGTTGATTATATAATCATGGAATATAAATAAGTACTAATGATTATTAATGGAAAAAAAATAATTGATATGTTATACGATAGTTAAGTGATCAAAGGTGTAACTAGCGTTGGATCAAGGCTAAATTTTTCAAGTGATTTTAATCGTTTTAATCAAAAATCAAAAATATTCTGCAATAATTTGCCGGTAATCCTGCACTTTAGGTGCGTAAATTATATTTGTATTTTTTTAAATGCATTATAGGTGTTTAAATTGAATTTCTTAGCGTATTTCAAACATAATTTATGTATTATACGTCCGAAAATTGGGTTTTTTTAACGAATTTCGCTCATAATTTACACTTGTGTGTCCTTGGAGGTTACGTTTGTCGGCTTTTACAATCGGTTCCCTTATTGTTAAATTAATTAAAATACGACAATATTCGAAAAACGGATAAAAGACGAAAATTTACCTTCGAAGAGAAAAGAATATTTGAAGACGATAAACTTCCCAAAACGAGAACAATCTTCCCCAAAGCAGGTCACCCGTCAACCAAACAAACATCACCAACACTAACACAATCAAGCATTGTCTTAACAAACATTTCTACGGCAATAACGTTTCAACGCGCATCCACAATAAAGATTAAAATAGCATACAATTTCAAAATTTTCTCTCTCGTTAAAACATTTTTGACACTACATTTTATCTTATCACATTTAAAAATAAGACAGATAATGCCATACTTTGAAAAAAACTCGACCGAAACGTCAAATTCGTACGCGCGTTATCTGTCAGTATCCATAGGTACGTCTCGAGGTGCAGTCACAATGCGTTTGGTGCAATATGTCGGTGCTGGGGGAGTGGCGGTCGGTGCACTCTGCAATGGCGGGAAACTACTGCCTCTGACACGAGGAGGCCCTTTATCGCTTGTCCAGCTGCTGAAAAATCACACCGTCGATGACCTTTGCGACCAGTGAGTTATTCAACTTTGCAAACATGCTGTGTTTATTTTCGTCTCGTGATTGTTCTGAATGTTGACGAGTTATCTGGTGTTTCTTAACGTTTCGGCGTATAGATGAGTGTCGTTTCGTTTGGAATGTAATTTCGGTATTTTTCTGTTAGAGCGGTGCAAATGGCCGGTGCATAATGTGCGAATCGCTAGCTGTCAGATCGTGGATTTGTAGCCAAGGTGTAAAGCGCGTGTACACTATTGTGAAATTCTGGGACGCTTACAATTAGTTTCACTTTATTTTTATGAAAATTGAACGTAGGAGGTTCAACAAATCAAAATTCTGATCGTATTTATATTATTAAATATTTGGTTGGGTTTGGTTGAGTATTTTGAAATTCTGTAACATGTACGTTCACTTTGTCATCGGGCTAGTTGCACGGACCGCATATGCTTAGAGCGGGCGATTTTTTCAAGCTTTTTATTAGCTTGCTCTGACGCACATCGTTGTTTATTTGCAATATGTATTGCAATTTATTGCAAACGCGTAACTTTCGAAGTTTTCAACATATCTTAATTTTTTTTATTTGTACTCACCAATATAATATGTAGATTACACTCATAGACACCAAAACACAAAAAAATACATTTATACTTTTAAAACATTTAATTATTCTTATGTTCTTAAAAATCGTCTTATAATACAAATAAAAGTTTAAATTATTATTTTAAATTGTCAATTGATAGTTTAGGAGTGTGTGATACTTCTCAAAACAATCAAATCACCTTTGTGCAGAGGAACATTACAAAATACACAAAAGTATCTGGTTTCACTACGCGTCTTATGGGCGAAGCGCACACGACAAGGTCTGGTTGGGTATTTTGTTTTGACAATGGCTCATAATTTATGGACCTTCAGGTCTCTAGAAAGTCTTAAGGATGATCTTTTTTTTGGTGCACGCATGAGAAGCCATTTTTATGAGAAAATAATTTATAAAATGAATAAGTTAATAAAAAGCATTAAATTATCGAAACGAACGAAACGAAACACACGACGGTTCACAATATTCAGAACGAATATAAGATGTGTTTCGTATCAGTGTGTGGTGCAGTGGTTCTTAACCTTTTTAGAGAGCCGCACCATTTTGAACCTGAAAATAGGTTCCCGCACCACCAGAGCCGCAGCAATATTTTTGGCGCCCTAAATTTGGTGCCCCTCTGCCGAAAATAAATTATTCCATACTTTTAAAATTTCAATAAAAATTATTACTCGTCACTATTCGAAACTATTCTAGTCCCAAAAAAAATTCGTATCTTTTGCAAAATTTATGACCAAAATTGATATAATTGCTAAAAATTAAATTCGTTCAGTGCCCCAAAAATCGCGTGCCCTTGGCACTTGCCCAATTGCCAATAGGTTGCTACGGCTCTGTGTACTACATTGAAAAATGGGATTTGATTTTTCAATTTTGAAAAAGACATTAATTGCAAAATATAATATAATATATTTATTAAAAAAATATATGTACATGTATTTATTTTCAAAAAACATATATGTATAATAGACCGCTGTGACATGACAGGAGACTCCCAATTCGTCACAGTGGCTTAGAAAAAAAAACAATAATAAAAAAGAAAGCAAAAAAATACAAAAAGATACATAAAATATCTGTATAAAAATATATGGAAAAAGAAAAAAACATATACTATGAAAAGAAAAAAAAGTTTATATGATAGTAAGTTTATATTACTTAACGACTAATTTGTTCTTGTTTGTTGGATATTATATTTGAGAAGCGAGGCTCTTTTCTCGAAAGAGATACGCGTAAATCGTCACTTGCATTTAAGCGATTTCTAGTTTTAGTTTTTATGTGCACAAGCGATGAAAATCCTATTTCACACAGGTAGGTGGTAGCAAACGGTAAAAGTGACTGCAATGCTTCTTTCGCTAGCCGTGGATGAGCTTCTAATAGTGTACACCAGAATTGTTCTAATTCCAATTTTTGAAATTCCATTTGAATATGTCCATTTTTTTGCATTTCAATAAGATCGTCTTTTTTTAAATCATTATCATCCATCGAATTTAGGTCATATAAAAATGGATCCTGGATCCATCTTTTAGTTTTGCTGATATTTCCAGTTGAAAAATATCTGTCGAATGATTTACCCAATTGTTGTAAATGTATTACAATATCAGATGAAATTGATTTTTTTTCACTCTCCAAAATAATCGAATCGAGTAAGGAAAAGTTCGCAAAATTCGCATTTTCTATTCGCCGAATCCATATTTCTAGTTTTCCGACGAATGATTGTAGTTTTTCACTAGATGTTATTATATTTTTTCCAAATCTTTGGATTGATACGTTTAGTTCATTTAAGTGGCTAAAAATATCTTCCAAGTAAGCTAATAGCAGTATTGCATCCCTTTTATTTTTATTTTATTTTTTTTTTAAATAAAAATAATTTTATTTATATTGCTAGACTTCTCTCGCACCACCAAAAAACTCTTCCCGCACCACTAGTGGTGCGCGCACCACTGGTGTGGTGTGTAAAAAATGTGTTCCATGTGGGAAAAAAAAATTCACATTCAAAACACATGTCTCAAATTTCAATACGTCTTTGAGGAAAAAAAAAACATGTGAAACGGTCTTCATTTAACATGTATTTGTAACACATACTTATATCGAAAATGATAAATATTAGCAAATGAGTAAATTTTGTGAAAGGGTTTTCTTGTGTCCCGCAGTTTACGTACAGTCTTCATAAATACGAGAATCCTCGTGTCCCGCGCTAGGTGCATGACTTTGCAAACACGAGAATCCTCGTTTCCCGCTGACAATGTGTTATAACAGGTTTCTCACGTAGATCGCCAATTTGTAACCCGCTTATCGGTTACACCAGGAGTCGGCAAACTTTAATGTAAAAATTTGATGTTTTACGGGCCAGATAGCAAACTCGAAGATATTTATATGAGTAATTCTACTTAAAGTGCAATAAGAAAACTGATTTTAAATTTTAAAAAGTTAAAACTGATCGATCTAAAAATAATTTCAAAAGCTGAATCCGGCCCGCGGGCCGGAATTTTCCGATACCTGGGTTACACGATGATGTTGTTGCGAATCTTACTCGTAGATGGTCAGGTGTGATGACTGGTAGATGATTTCAGGGGTTCCAGTAATGAAACCATGGGTTACTCGAGCGGCTCAAGTAATCGATGCTGTGAAACGTGCTAGCTCATTTTTGGGGTTAACTTCGGGGCGCCATCTATTGACGTATCATACGCAAGTACGTCCAAAAATCGAAACTTCAAATGCGTCCAATTAAAAATTAGCTGGGTATTGGGTTTTTATACTTTACCATATTAATACAATAATTTTGATCTATACCCAAAATAAATTTCATCGAAATCCGGGACATCGACTTCGTGCCTTCGATTCGGCCGCCTGTGTGCATTGCACCACTCGCTCCTATGGACGGCTCGGTCCTACTCGAGCCGATAACGTAGCCTTTATTATGCAACTTTTACATTTACAGATGGATACAAAATAATATTAATCTAGGTATGGTTACGTGGAATTTAATCTTCAGACAATGAATAAGTGCGCGGAGACTACGGTGCGAAAATCTAGAACAAGCTTAGAAAAGCAATTCTGATGGATGAGCTAGGCGGGAGCGTACCCCAACAGCACAGTTCTCATCCAGAGAATAATTCTATTGGTCCTGATAGATGGGAGCGTACCCCAACAGCACAGTCATAACCAGAGAATTTACTCTTGAGAAAGTCACACGATGTCTTGTCGATGATCGAAAATGCGTCCCTTTTTATTATAATCGATTTCGGTGTCCCCTCTTCTCGGGATTTCTTGCACGTATCGATAATTGCTCTTTGTGCGTGGCTAATTGTAAGACAAAGGAGGTGTGGACAGTTTTATGTGGATTTTTCGTAGCGGTCGTTGCTCTGGGACGTTTATATGATTTCTCCACTTCAAAAGGGACGGGCCGCGCGATATCTTATTGTTAATAGTTGTAACATAAACAATCAATCCCTGGTTCACATACTGAGCATATTGATTTTCATTTTTAAACATTCGATCACTGGTTCACATACTGAAATTTTCGACCGATGTTTTTATTTTTAATTAATATTTCGTGTTGTAAAATTTCGCCACGTTACAAAGTTAGAAAAAAAGTAGTGCTGCAGGTGAAAATTTTATCGTTCATTATTGATAAATTATTAATAGTCAGTTTAAGATAAACTTTGTGTAAACAAACGCCTTTTTTTTCTTAAAAAGGTGATTCAAATTTCATGATGCCTATTGGATTAATATTGAAACTATAACAATTCATTAAAATTTTATTTTTCGAAAATGGTAGGAGTCTAGCTCTAATAAGGTGAAAACCTCCACTACCTATAAGTGAATCTGCGACTGCAGATTGTTTAAAATTTTATTTGGGAATAAAAGTATATCTAAAAATCATCTGAAGATTATCTTATATTTTCACAAAACTAGATAAAAAATTACTTAGATAATTGCTAAACATCAATATTTATTACTTATCTCAACCACTGGTTTTTTTGTAATTAAAAAAAAACCACTATCTTCAGTACAAAAAGTCAACAAGTATAAGTTACGAACTCTTTTTTTATAGAAAAGTAGATAATATTCTTATATATTACTTTATTTAAACCTAACTTAATAATACTTTTTTACATTTTTCATCTTCACAGAGCTAAAGAAGTGGGAGAAGATAAAAGCATCCCGCTTTCCAGTGTGAAATTGCTACCTCCCATCACTGGCGGAGATAAAGTTATCGGTGTCGGTCTCAACTATCGGTAACTGTTACAAAATTTAAATGAACAAAACATTATAAAAGAAATTCTCAAAAGCTGTTATAATATAGAGGTCACTGCACAGAGCAAAAATTACCGATTCCAGAAGAGCCCATCTTCTTCAGCAAATTTCCAGGATGTATAATCGGCCCGAACGATCCTGTTATGCTCAAAACAAATATCACCAAGGTTTTTTTTTATAATTTCATATAAAATTTTTTCTCTAATCATTTTTTTATAGTAAACATAAGACACTGAGCAAGCTAATAAAAAGGTTGAAAAATAAACAAATTTCATTTTAGAGCGTCGATTGGGAAGTTGAATTGGCTGTCGTAATTGGTAAAGAAGCTCGAGACGTATCTAAAGAGCATGCTTTCGATTATATAGCCGGTTATACAGTCGCTCAAGATATAAGTGCTCGAGATTGGCAGAAAAAACGTAACGGAGGTCAATTTTTACTAGGAAAGGTATAAAATTTTCATAATTAATACAATTATTGGTTTTGTTTAATTCGAGTATGATGAATTATACAAATTTTACCAGTCTATGGATACGTTCTGTCCTTTGGGACCAGCATTGGTAACAAGAAATGAAATATCAGATCCTCACAACCTTTCGATTCAATGTTCAATAAATGGTGAGCTGATGCAAAAAGGCAATACCAATGAACTCATTTGCCGAATCGATGACATAATATACAGATTGTCTTCGTAAGTAGAATAAAAACTGATTATGTATTTTAAAAACTTCTATATATCATAATCCTGTAGTTAAATTTAATTTATGATATTTTTATTTTAGGATGTTCACATTATTGCCTGGTGATGTGATTTTAACTGGGACACCGAGCGGAGTTGGCGCACATCGTACTCCTCCACAGTTTTTACAACCTGGTGATACAATTTTTTCAGAAATTGAAACTATTGGAAGTATGACTACTCCAGTCGCTCTTTATACACCGTCGAAATAATACGCCTGATATGAAAATGTTTTGAATAAGAACCTTTTATTATTTGCTGTATAATTTGTACATAAATTATAAATTGTATATAATTTTAAATATTGTTCAAAATATTAATGTGCTTTATAATCTAATAGTGTTTCATTGCGGGTTTTTGAGTAATTTGCACTATTTGAATGTAAATAACTCGATCATATAAAACCTCATATTTTATACTTGTTTTTGTATATTTGCGCCGAGCAACATCTGAAAAAAAATATAAACCAGTTTAATTATATGTAAATTTGTTATAAAAAGTAGTGCCTTTAATTTTAAATGAAAAATGTTATTCAAATAAAACAGTTTCCATAAGTTGAACCATATTATTTTTACCTTCTTACTAAGCATTATAAATCAAATAAAATGATTGATTCATAAACATTTATTCAAATCTTCAAAATCAACACTTCAGTGGAAAAAATTTTACACAATTCCATATAAAAGAATGTGAACATGTATTTCAATAATATAAAAAAAAAATAGCAAAGTTCAAGTAAATTTTCAATAATTACAATTCATGGACCCAAAATCAAATAATATAATATATGTAAATATACCTTACAAAATATTTTTGATATATAATATTAACAATCTTAATTTATGCGCATTTTTAAAATAAGTTTATTTTTATTAAGTTCACAGTATCCGATCAACAATTACCATCAATACTAACATTGGATAAACTGCATAAACTCAACTTATCAATTTTAATATTACATACAATATAAATATTTGCATTAATTATAATAGCATTTAAGTACACAAAGAGGAATGTATAAATTTGAGAGTCATCATAAAACCCTCTTCTGCATGATCGACTTGAAGTAATTGAATTAATTTTTCCCTGTAAGTAGTACCCGTTTACACATAGATTAAGCTTTCACGAATATATAACATCCTAAAGGAATGGAATTACACATTTAGTTATTTGGAAATACAATATTTTTCCATGAGATATAATATCTAATATTAAAACAAGATTTTATATTTCAACTACAATAAATAACATACAAGACTAATACTTTCATTTAGATTCAACATACACAATACACATCGACATAAAATGTAACAAGGTTTCTAATCATTTAGAATAAACTTGAAATAAGTTCAATTTGGTGTTAAATATCATAAGGGCATGTTGTAAAGAAAAATAGGTTTTGGCATTATAAATTTGGCGTTAAAATTAATAGGCTCAAGGCAAATTTTTTGTTGCAAAGATTTCATCTTCTCTAACATTCAATATTTTTGGATATCCAAATTCTATATTTATTGCTTACTTTTAGAACCATTTTTTTATGATTTAACTAAAGCGATTACTTGATAAAAACATCCATATTTTAATTGATATACATAGTACATAGTTAATAATGGAGGTTTACATTTAAATACTAATATTTGTACACCAATTTGCTTATTCAAAATAAAAAAAAACATGCTCTCCCAAAAGCACTTCGGTTAAATTGAACACTATTATTTTAAAAGCCATATTTTATATCAAAAACATGCATATACAATACAGTTTTCAGAAAAAATATACAATATTTTTCATTTCAAAATAATTAAATATCGGACTCTTTAAAAATGTTGGACTGATCTTCCCCCTTGATGTGTATGTATCTGCTGTTGCAGTTTTCCGGCAAAATGTAATCGTCTATGCCGACATCTGCTAATTCTCTAGCTATATTTAATCCAGACGATTCGGCTTGATCATTTCGACACTGACCTAAAACACAAAACATACATAGAATGCAAAATAAAATGGATATAATATATGTTTGTAAATAATGTAATGTTCAATTTTAATCATACTAGCAATAGTGACACAACACTACGCAATTAGTGTTGAGCATGCAAGTGCGATTAAATATTCCAATTACAACATATAAGCGGCCATGCTGAAAATACTTACGAATTATTTCTGATGGGTCAATTGCAACAAGCGAAACAATATAAAATAAAAATAAAAATAGAAAAAAAAAAAATTTATTAATTATAAAATAAAACTAGTTAACAAAATATGAAAATCAAATTAAAATAAACAAAAAATACACAGCATATATACAAATATATACAATAAAGCGAATATTAAATAAAGCCAATAATAATTTAACAAAATCAAATATTTGCTTTAATTGTGCATTGAAAAAAAAATAAAGTTTCATTAGTCCTTTCAAAATAATACATAAAAAAAATATGTAAAAATTAGGAATTTAATATAATACAATGACTGAAAATGAAAAAAATACCCTTTGAATTTACTTTCTGTTTATTATTCGGGTTCAAATGGAGTAATAAAAGAAACTTGAATTTATGAATGATACAAGGACCTTACAAGATGTAGTACTAATGTCATGAAATTAATAATTAAAAAAATAGTAAATTGAATAACTAAAATATAACATTTTTGAAACATAAAATACATCTCAAATGTAATGAGCAAAACCTCCACTTTGAAATCATAATTGTGTGTCAAATATTAAATTATAATCATTATGAATAAACGGAAAATGTATTGAAAATTAATTAACTATATTTATTGAGGTTTTTAGTCAGAATAATTAATCTAAATTAAATAATGGTAACATGAATCACAACTAAATATAGTTGAGTATTTTATGTGCATACTTTGAGTCAATTCGATGTGAATATTATTAACTTAAAAAATAAATGAAATCAGATTTTCTAAAAAAAATTGTACATACTTAACTTTAAATAAATTTGGGTATACAAATTATAAACCATAAATCGTACTTGAAAATAATAATTATGCTTCAGTATATTGAGTATTCATTAAAATATAAATGATATTTCTATATAATGAAAATAAAAAAAATTGAGCTTTCGAATTGGAATATAAATGCAATAACACAACTTCTTTATATCACATATTAAAAAAATAGCTAAATAATACAATTCTATGATATACGGTACACTTATGACAATCTGAAAAAGTAACTATAAAAAAATGATAGTGTTATAATTTTGTAAGTTATATAAAAAAAAACATAAATCAAGCACATACAAATTAAATTAAGGTCAGACTCGACGAAGCATGCTTTTTTAAATATGCCAACTTCGAAAATAATGATGTCTTTTCAACTAAAAAAATTTCTAAAAATATATACGCTATTAAAGAGCATTCTAATAAAATTTGAAAAGGTTTTGAGCTTGACCAAAATAGGGCATATTTCAAAATAGCATCCAGGAATGTTAAAAATAGCACTAACAAATTAAAACAGCATCAAATTTGAAATGAAATAAAAAATTAGCAAAGTTTACAGTCAAAGCATTTGCACTTTTTACGAGCTTTATTTTTTATTTTGGCACTAGTTTTACTAATTTTATCAAAGCTCTCGTCTAGACTCTCTAAATTTTTATTACTCAATTTATCATTCTCCATGGAATACTCTTCAACTTCAGTTGAAATATCAGATCCTACATTAGATTCGGAACTTTTGAGAATATTTTCTAATCGAGATTTGAGTTGTCTTGGAGAAACACTTTTGACTCTATTCGGAAAATAATCATATTTATCCAACGACTGAGATTTTTTCATATAAAAAACAGAATCATTATCTGACAAAACAGAATCTGAAGCACCAATCAAATTATCGTATTCATTCGAAACATTAGTACCTTTATTTATAAAAAGCTCTTTTTCAGATTCAAGTTCTTCAAATGAAGAAGGTTCAGGATAAGGCGAATGAGATTCTATACTCTCGGGAGTATATGGATCTTGAGGTATCATAGGGCAATATAAAAGATGTGTATCAATATTATTAACAATAATACCATCGAAATTTGAATAATCTGCTCCAGTAATATTAATTTGTACACTGGGTATGGAATTCTCCATATTTTCTACGATTATTCTAGAATTGTTCATAGAAATTTCTTCATTACTAGCAGTATTAGGACTATCTAATCCTTTTGTCACTAACCGAGTTAAAGATGATGGTTTATTTAATGATACTCCTTTAAAACCAGAATCGTTACTAATTTGACTAGCTAATCTACTTCTACACGAAGTTAAAATCAAAGGTTCGAAACATTCCTTCGAAGGACATTTTAATAAACTTTGGGCACTAGGATGACGGAAACAAGTCTCAGAATGTATTTCTGGCGGTGCTACATAACAATAATCACTAGGATCATCTTGCATGCAACAACTGACTATACCTTTATCACTTTGCAGCAAAATCCTCAGGTAAACCGGCTGCAAAAATAATAACGTTATAAATTTGCAAAAACAGTATATGAAAACTTATAATTAATCTTTTCACCTTATGATCTCCCATACATGTTGTTTCCCCGATAATTCCATACTCTACTCTTTTTCGTAAAGAAGGATTACTTCCATCAGTAGACATTTTTCTTAAGTCCATGTGATCTCCCATTTTAGGAGATCCTTCAGACTGATTTCGAACCAATCGTCTTTTTGTGGGAGAACCATCCAACCCCTCGTTACATCTAGGAAAATGAATTACATAATTGAAAGTAATATAAAAAAAAATACTGAATATTAAAAAAGAATCAACACAAACCTTGCATTCATGGCGTGCACAATATTTGTTGGGTCAGCTATACTTTTCCTACTCTGTTGTATACCGGGCACATTAAGCCCATCAAAATCTGTACATCCGATTTTTCTGGCAGGACTCTACAAATAATTTTGATTTAACAACTTGTGAAAATTAAAATAAAGAACAGTGGAAACTTACAGCATTAGATTGTAAATTGTTCGTGCATTTAATAGGCGATGATGAACGAGCTGGACTACTTTCCGATGAGCTGTGACCAGATGATCGCTGGCTACTTTTTGAAGGACTTCCACCTCCACTATCAGTTGATTCAGCAATTGATTTTCTGTAATCAATACATGAAATATTATAACTTAATTAATTATTACGAGAACAAAAAAATATAAACATTTACCGAGATCCATGTTTTAAAACACCATCCATTTGTTCAACGATAGATCTTCGACTTTCTGTTGGATCTCTAGGTATTAACTTCTGTCCGTCTAAATGATTTATTATAAGTCTAGCTGTTTGTGAGAGTAAAATACGATCACACCATGAAGGACACCTAAAAGTATCAGGTTTTAATATATTTCGCCACTTGAAATTGTCAAGATAATAACTGCAAGCAACCTTGTTTTCATAAAATGTGTAGGAAGTTCAAGATTTTCTTCAAACGGATAAGATGGAGGAAATTTTATGGGAAACTCATACAAATATGGTTTCATCGCATCCAATTCTTTATCAAATTTAAGAACCTGAAAGATAAAATTTAGATAAAAAAATATATAATATAACGAGACTTTTTATAATAAACGTTATATTCAAAATGCATTTAATACACTAAACTAACAATAACATCATCTCACCCACGGTTCTCGGAATACTTTTTGATGCTCAACGTGACTAAATTCTTTTTTCCCTATCGTCAGAACTGTCCTATCATCTTGCTGACTACGATACTGCATTTTCGAATGTTCTCCCGACTTTCCAGTATGACTTCTAACTGCTTTCAAATTATCAGTCAGTTTCTAAAAACATAAATATTCAGTACAACTATATCAAATCATCTTTTTTAAATAGCAACAAGTGTGAAAATTTTATTACTTTAACAATTCCAGCAGTGTCGAGTCTGAAATTGAAATCTCCAAATATGAAAAACGGTGGTTGACGCGGATCTTGATGAAGATGTTGCAAAGTATGACGCAGGGCACGTCTTCTGCTGCGGCAATACACTGACGGAGAAGCTTCTGTCGCTATTATATTGCTGGCATCGTGGAATAAGTGAATGTTTACAAGTTCGAAGGCTGTATTTCGAATCATCCATCTAACTCGCATGAAACCTTTACGTGACCATTTGCACTGAAATGACAATGTAATCGCTAGATGGTTGATTTTACAAAAAAATAAGTAAAACGAAAAGAAAATAACTACAAACACTTCATAAAAATGAAATATCGAAAATAAAAATTCAAATAACCTTACTTCAGGGAAAAAATGCTGTGGAAATTTCGCTTTTTCTTTGGTAGACACTTTCTCAATGTTTCCGGTGTGAATTTCTTTTCCTTCGGCCAAAACCCACTCTTGCAGAGTGAAATCCCATATTTTAACTTCGTTTAGGCTTGAATGTGCGAAATAAACGTTGCCGAGAGCCTATAATAAATAGTAGATTAAATGAAGGTCAAAATTGTACACCGCATATAATTAAATAGCTCACAGTAAATTTCTCGGCAGAACTGTAATCTTCGTCGAGATAAATTCTGATTTTATCAAAAAGCCTCAGTTCTGGACTATCACATAATATTTGGATAAATTCTTTAACGTATTGCATCGACTTTTCATAAGTTTTTCCGCCGACTTCTTGCATATGTAGGCCTATAAATTTGGGCTCCATTTTGGTGACCGTCTGCAAAAACTCCGTCATCCAAGCCGGCAACATATCGGACGGCTGAAATACAAAACGATAAAATTCAAACCACAATTAATAAAACCACATTTCAAAACTCATATTTACTTTAGATAAAATAAGTCAATGACTTAGTTTTATCGAATGCAACGATTTCCAACAAGCAACTAATAACACAAACAGTGAATAGATTCAGATTTAAAGGCGCCAGTTTATAATAATGCATATTGCAATTTCCAACGTTATCGAAAAGACCTTGTCCTTACAGATGTATAATAATGATTAATTATAATATTGGCATTTGAATGATCGTCGAAGTTATCAAGAAAAAGAACTATCAATACTTTCATAATACAAAACAAACAGTGAATAGAACCAATTCAGATTGAATGGGAACGGTTTTTAATAACACATCGCAATTTCTAATGTTATCGGAAAGACCTTGTACTTAGAGATGTAACGATGATTAATTATAAGATTGACTATCTAATAATCATTAATGTTATTAAGAAGAACAATCAATCAATACTTTCATAATATAAAATAATAAGTAAAAAGATTCAATTCAGATTTAATGGTAATGGTTTTTAGTAACACATATGTATATCATAGTTTCCAACATTATCGAAAAGACCTTGTCCTTACAGATGTTTAATGATGATTAATTATAACACTGATTATCTAATAATCATTAAAGTTAACGAAAAAAAACGTCGAATACATTCATAACCAGTACAAACAGTAAATAGAACTGATTCAGATTTAAAGTGAACAGTTTTTGATAACACATCGTAAATTTTAAAGTTATTGGATAGACCTTATCAAAAAAAACCTTTTCTTTAATAATATTCAAGGATGATCAACCACAACATTGACTACCCAACGATCATAAAAGCAACCGAAAACAACAATCAATACTTCCACAATCAATACACACCGCAAACAAAACAAACCAAACTCATTTCAGACTTCACATAAAAAGCGCGCGAAACCCGCCATTTTGAATTCAAAACAAACACGGCCATCTTTATTCCACCCTAACGTCCAAAAACACGACCAGAACCCTTTAAGACCCACCGATTCGAATATGGAGCCGACGTTGGCGGTGACGAGCAGCAACGGCACCTTCTCGGAGCCCATCTTCTTGAACTTGAGCATCCTGGATGGAGACGACGTGGACAACTCAGAGCTGACGAAGAGACCACCGAGTGGATGGGAGACCCTCCATTGTGCGTTGGGGCCGCATGACAGCGGCCAGCGCGGGCTCCGTTTGGCCGCGGAGGAGCGCGCACGCGACCATGGCCGACGCGCGATCGATCGCCACTGGGTTTTCAGAAAGGTTTTTCAGTTTTTGGATCGTTTAAAAAATATATTGGAGCAGTCTGTAGCTCGGGCGGGGGTCGTAGATGGACTGGGCGTTTCGTTGCGTTTCCGCTTTTAATTTGATTAGTGCGGAAGTTGGCTGTAGTGTGGTCGCGAATTCGATGTGCGTTTGAATTAGTTTTTATTGTTTTGATTTTATTAGTTTGGTGTGTAGATTTGATGCGAGTGCGTTTTTAAATTTTAATGTGCGCTCGCTAAAACTTGACCCAGTTACCTGTGTGCGCATAGAAAATCACGAATGATTTGAATAAAGTGGCACGACTTTATAATAATAACGCATTTTGAATTTTAATCGTGGTTTTGAACACCGTGTTTATTTTCGAAATACAAATTTATGTTTTGTTTCGCCATTTGACGCGTTTTTATATGAAAAATTTTCATTTTTCGAAATCGTGTATGTACCTAGGTGTGTGCAAAAGTTACGCTGAAATGTCCTATAAATAATTAATGAACGTTCTCTTTACGAAAACCCTGTTCTGAACCAGTTTGCTGAGTATATTCTGAAACATCTTGAACAGAGTTGCATTAGAAATACGATAAATAAACACAAAAAGGAAACAATAGAAATTGTGCACACACTGTATATTATCATAACGAATTAAGCACAATTTGTTTTCCCTGAACTATTTCCATTAAAAACAATTACAAAAAAAACACTCATTAGTAAATCGATAATACCGCAATCATAATCTGCGCCGTTAACCGCAAAATTTATCAGCAAAAAAAAACATGGAAAATTTGCAAAGTTCGATAAGTGTACAAAACAATAAAACACGAGAATTTCTAAAAATAAAACCGAATCATTACATTTGCGTCATGCAGTCATTACGCATTAAAGTACATAAACTGAACAGTTAACTGACATCAAACATCGAGTCAAGTCATCAAACTAAACGCGATACTCAACGGAACTATTGTCGATGGACACGATAAGGAAAAAAAAAACAGAAATCGTTCTGAAAATGTTTTTTTATACATATATTTTTGAAAAATAAAACCGCGTGTTGGACTTTTATCAAATGGCTACGTAAATACGTCCGATGACGTGCGTAAATCCGAATGGACGCAATTTGTGCGCGAAAAAGAAAAAAGTTTCATTGAAGTAATGTAAAATGTGTGTATTGTTTTATTGGAAAATATATCGTGCAAATTAATATGGTTCATTTTGAATTGAATGGAAATAAGTCTATGTATCGTAGTTTTGCTTGTTTTGCTATGTGAAATTGGATGCTATGGTATTTTGTGTGAAAAAAAGTTACCGATGAAAATTTTGTGTTTAGAAATGATTTATCGTTTAAGTCAATGCGACATTTCAGCACAAACATCTCAAAATATGCAAATTAATACGATAACATATCTGTCGTGATTTCACACCTAATTTGTCAAAACTAAAGTCGGTTAAGTAGTTTTTTTTATTTATTTTATCAACAACACTGATTAATTCTTACACTCGCCAATTTCATGACTCTAATTACCACGAATTTGTCTCATTTATCCAGAAAATTTCTATCATGATTATATAATATTTACTTAACCAATTGATTACAATTACTTTTCCGATAATATAATTTAACTTCAAACACCTTCCGTAAAATTTATTGAGCGATTATTCTTTGGAAAAAATATCTTCGTAAAAAAATTAATAATTTCATCTACAATACATATCGATAAAAATTGATTTATATTCAAAATTAGATCGAAAAGTATTAAAAATAACAATAATTAATTGAATTATTAAATAATTTATTAATAAAAAAATTATTAAGAATAACCTCATCTGTTACAATAAAATTTCGAATTGAACGTTAATATTTTTATTCCAAATCCAGACATCGAAAGCGTGACGATATGTTATACGTAAGTTCTGAAATAAACCGTCGAACGAGTCCAGCTCTGAAAAGATTTCAGCGCAGGCGCCGTCCGCTCATTTCCCGTTTCACGTTCCTCGGGAGACCATCGATCGGTTTGTTGTTGACGTTCAGCAAATGGCCACCCGCTGAAGATGGAGCCGCGAAGGCTGTCGTCTGAAAACGCCACTGAAAATTCAGCAAGACGTGTCGGTGAGTTTGCGTCATCAAAGCTGTGTAAACTTGACGAGTGTTTTCGACGTCTGTTTTTTGGGTTTTTGGGTGTTGTCGGCTTTAACCTTCAAATAATATTTTCGGGAATGTGTTTAACAATAAGTTTTGGTTATCGTTTCAGGAATTAGTTTTTGAGATTTCTGAAAAAATTGTTGAAAGAATTCAATATTTAATATGGAATTGATGAACTGTGTATTAATTTATTTTAAATTTGCATATTTATAAAATGATTGAGGATAAATTTTAGAATTTTCTTTGAAATAGTCAAAAAAATATATGTATTTGAAGGTCTGTATTACAGCAAATATGTAAAATTAGTGACTGTTTTTCATTTCAGCAAAAATGAAGGAAATGAATATGCTACTGAAACTTTTCGCATTTGCATGCATATTAGTTGTTGCTAATTGTGAAAATGTCACCGAAACTGAATCATTTTCCATTGCCATTACTCCAAAAATGTTCAACTGGACTTATCAAGGTAATTAATATTATTTTTTATTTTTTATTTGTAATAACAAAATTTTTCATATTGTTATAACAATATAATATAAAATATGTACTTATCTTTAAAAATTTTCAGAATTTGATAAACAATATTCATTTCATGCATCTATAATAAATAAGCCTGACTTACCGCAATGGTTGCATTACATATACAGTGTGAGACATCACTCTGGTTTTATTTATGGAACGCCTCCATACAATCAAGAAAATATATTGGTAGAGTTTTATGATCTTGAATTCAAATTATATCAATATTTGTGAAACGTGAATAATTATATTTATTTGATCCCATTGCAGTTGCAAATTGTTGCCTTAAACAGAGAAAATTATGAAACAAGACAAATCATAATACCTTTGCATATAATGAAAAAAGATAATATTGCAACATATCAGGTGCAACTTAAGATAGATAATTTAAATGTTGAAGATTTATTAGATGAATACAGGTATATATTTTATTTTATTCAGAATTTTTGTTTGAGTAATTTCTTAATATACATATTAAACATTTTATTTTATAGAATGGATCGACTGAAAGATGTTTTTAGAAAAAAGCTATGGAAAGAAAGTGTCCATGACTTGCATGCCACTTTCATTGCATCAGCCATTGAACTTGGAGCAAGATTGCCATTGAAACCAAATGAAGGCGAAGGGTAATAACACTTTAAAGATTGAAAAAATATAAACTTATTTTTCATAAATTTATTAATTTTAGTATTGTGCTGAAATTAGGAAGTTTCAAAGCTTTTTCACCAGAATTATTACAACTTCAAGAGGAAGTGAGACCTTTGTTAAAATTAACTTCATGTCCAAGAGATTTTAAAAGGACCACCGTAGAAAGACTATTCCGTGACGTTGGCTTTAATTTAGATTGGTGCTCATTTAGATTGGTATGTTTCTTTACAAAATATAAACAATATTTAACATAATATAAAAATATTATATATTTAATTTCAGGTTGAAGTACCTCATCCTAAATATAAAACCATGCATAAATATAATTCTATTCCACCCAATGACTTATTAAATAGACCTACGAATAAAAGTTATACTAAAACATCAACAGGAAACAATGTGTTTAAAAGTGAAAAACATAGATGGTTGCCACCAACTAAAGATGAAGTTCCACGTAGAAGTTATATCCGTGAATTCACATTCACAATTATAGTTCCCACTTTAGTCATGTTATTCTTAGTATCGGTTTTGAGCATGATTCTATGTTTCCACCATGAAGGAATGTAAGTATGCAATAACATTTATAATTTTAACGAATCAAATTCATAGAATCTGGTGAATAATTTTGATTTTATGAATCAAAATATTTTTATTTTGTAGTAAGAGTTTTTTCATATATTTCAGAAACGATATTGAATCAAACCATTTTTTTGTAAATATTTTTCACTTATGTGAAGAATATGTTGAGAAAAAAAGGTAGCATTATATAAATAGTTTTCATATTTATTGAAACTAAAAATAAAAATACTAATCATTAATTTTTTTATAAAGCACTATGTTTTATATCTAATCACCTAATCCATATCCAATAACTGAATTATTTCATTATCAAATAAATTTTGAATGCTTTCTAATCGTTGAAATTATGTATTTTTGACATTAATATGTATATTGAAATAACTTTAAAAATTATTACAGATCGGCCAGGAATATTGTGAGTGATGGTAAAATTGAATATCCTCATCAAAATAGTGATATGTCTGACATCCACGAATCAAATTCTAATAATAATGCTTCTAATACGCAAAATTGCATGACTGATAATGTAAGCAACAAAAGCAATGTAGGGACCAGGTAAATCATAGATTCAAATAATATTCAATATAATGATCATTACCATATAATCAATTAATATATTTTATTTTGCAGTCCGAATAACAGTATTTCGAAGAACCCTAGTCCAAAATCTAATCCAAATCTTATAATTGACTACAATCGACCACAACCCCCACCATATCTCGGATCTAATACAAACACACTTGTATTACGACAAAGACCTGTAATGAATGATGACTCCTTAAAACGAAATCAAGCAAGGACTCTAGAAGAATCCTTACAGATGTTGAACGAGGCTAACATTTTAAATCCTGGTTATTGCTTGGATAACAACCTTTACCCAGAAAGAATCATTCTCGGTGGTGACATGTTACTTAACGACAGCATTGAAGCAAATGCAACCGATGAAGATTATGTTCCTATTAAAGCTGATCCTAACTTGATGCGCCGGAATATTGGAATGTTAAATGGAAAAGTCAACAATGGTGGAATCATGAAAAACAGTGATGGCTTTTGACGTCAGGGTACATCTGAAAAATGTGTTGAATGGGATGATATGGTGAAACCACCAGTAAAGACTTGGTTCTGTTAGTGAAAAAATAATTGAATCCAATAATAATCCTGCATATTCACACATTCTTGTTGTGAATGATTAATGTCACTTTTAGCAAATAATTATTACACTTTGGAAACATAATCAGCAATTCTCTTTTTCAGACATTAGATATTGTAGTGTCTAATTACATAATGTAATAATGATAATAATAATATAGCAATATTTGATAGTAACTTGAATGTAATTAATATTATCAGTATTATTTTTAATATAAGTTATAAATAATCTTTCAATTTTATCATTTACTTAAAAATAGCTTTTTAAGGTGTTATGAATTGTTATAATTTTTTTATCATATCTTATTAATAAGACTTTTTATATATAAATCGTGTTAATGTTAACAAAATAATAAATGATATTATAGAATACATATATTTTTATTTAATGTTGCCTTGAACTTCCAAATACGTATTTCAAAACTTCTAGATATTTATACATGTGGACATTCAGATATGACCCATTTGACAACCATAATTTTTCATATGGATAATACTGGTATTCATTCATAAATATATCCCAACACTAAAAAAATGTTGTAATTAATAAAAAATTGATAGCGATAAATTATTGATTTTATTATAATTTTCATAATGTTCGTAACTTCATTTTGAATAATAATAGTACGAAAATATTCTTATCGTTATAAAGAAAATTTCATGCTTTTTAGATAAAAATTAGTTCTCAAAATTGACTGAATTGTGAAGTAAAGTTTGAAATTTTCACATCGAAAAAATTAATAAAAAAGACTATAACATATAGGTATAATCTCCATCAAAACTATCGAAAAAAACTTGACATAATTTGATAAATACAAGTGTTTGAATATTTAAAAAAAAATAATCATCAAATTATTTTAGTACAAACTGTTCATATAATATTTTTATTTCCATTTCCATATAACAAATTAAATTACACATAGTTTTGTCGGTTTTTAATTCCTGGCTTCAAATACTGGTGCAGATCTTTTATATCTCCATGTTGGTGCTTCAGAATCATTATCTGACGAGCCCTTGCTTGATGAATCGTATGGACCCATCAGCTATAACAAAAATAAAGTATTTCAAATTTAATTATATGTAAACATATATACAGAAATAAAAAAAATTATGAAAAAATAAACCTTTGAATTAATGGATACATAGTTCTCTCAGAACATTTCTGAGCCTTCTTGAAATGCAAGGATTTGAACTATCAAAACTTGTCGAATCAGGTGTTTCATTTTAATTTTCCCTTACGCCTGGTTTCTAACCTATTGCATAAGAAAAGGTTTGCGCAGTAACTGTAGAGAATTCCAACGTCATAAAAGTAGCGAAAACCAACAAAGTCATCAAGTAGAAATTCATTTTCGATGCTCAAATAAATTTGTGAAAACAATAGAATACGATCATGCGGATTTCCTTTCGAATCTATCTGTATTGTAAATTTATTTCTAAATCTTGTTAAATAATACATGACTCAAGTCGACTAGAAAGGAATGTTTCATGTTTATTTTATAGCACTTCGAAAGAACAAAATATTCTAACACGTTATTTCTTTTCTTATTGAATTCTAGTAATTTTTATTCATTGAATCAATCAAAATTTTAAGGTTATAAGTAACAGAAAAAAAAATATAAAACACAATTTTCTAAAATTGGTTAGTCATCATCATAAACAGCATGTTCACGTCCACTGCTGGACAAAGGCCTTCCCAATACTTTTTCATTCCCTTCTATTCTGAGCCACTCTGATCCGCTAAACACCTTACATCTGATTGTAAATTTTATATATCGCAACCAAATTATTTGTTTAGTATTAATCACCTAGTTCCACCATAAATCAAGACCGCCAGGATACTGGTTGAAGGTTTTTGATTTCAGACATATGGGAAGGCTGTTCTTTACTATTGCTTCGAGCCTACCGAAAACGTTCTACGCCATCTTAATCCTACAGGTTATTTCCGCATCTCTGTCTCCATTTATACTGATTATCTGTCCTAATTTTGTTAAATTATCTACAATATCTAGTTCTATATTCCCTACAATCACTTTACTAGGGACAGAGAATGCGTTGGACATAATTTTGGTTTTAAAGATATTTAAATTTTTGCCCGACTTTCCCGCTGGTGACTTTCAACCGATTAACGATGTCCTTCAGCTCCTCGCACGAACCATTTATCATCACTATGTTGTCCGCGAAGCATAAGTGGTTTAAATATTTCCCGTTTAAAAATTGGTTAATAATTCACAATAAGTTATATCATTAAGTAGCTACATATAAAATTTTTCAATATTGCATATAAAATTTGAGTCCTTATTTTAAATAATATCGACTACGATAATTTTAGTTTCAAATGAAAATAACTCACCTTTTTAATGCAAGGCGGATTCAAAAATAAATATTCGATAATTTATGCATAAGTAAATTTTTGAATAAAAGTTGCACTTGAGACAGTATCAACTCACAGGAGCGCAAGAGTTTTGTTATTTCGAGAAAAGTCTAGAAAAGTCTTATATATTATACTTTACATAACGGACTACTACCAGTAGCGTACCTAGAAAAATTTGACTGCATGCAACACTACAACGCTGCTAAACACCTCTTTAGTATTTTTAATATTATTAATAATTATTATTATTATTATTATTATTGGGAAAAAATATATTGATCAAATCACATAGCTTAAATATTATTTTTCCTCGTCTTCAAATTTGCAAATTCAGCAGTTAAATCTTTTGAAGACATTTTTGAAACCTCTGCATGTCCAATTGTTAATATTACTAACGTACTGATTATGAGTTTATGAGTTTTAATAATATGTTTCATTTAAATTTATGTTATAAATTTCAAAAATTTGACACGCAGTGTATTGTGTATCGAATTTGGAGTATAAATTTTAAATAACATATGATAAATTTTACGAGAATTTTTACGACTTAAATATAAACAATCTATTTTTTTAATAGTTTTTTAAGATGTTTTGAATTGCTCAATTTCTTCATCGCATCTTATTAAAAAGACTTTAAACTTGTATGTAAGTATACTTATTATGTAAATCGTGTTAATATTAACAAAATAATAAATGATAATATGTATACACGTACATATTTTTGTTTAATGTTATCTTGATTTTCCAAATATTCCAAAATTTCTAGAAATGTGTTCACTGGCGATATTCGTAGAAAAGTCTCGATTAATAAAAAGGATAGCAATAAATTACTCAATTTATAATAATTTTTTTAATGTTCGTAACTTTATTTTGAATTATGTATAATAGTACAATAATTTTCTTATCATTATAAATAAAATTTCATATTGTTTACAATAGAAATATCAGATTAAAATTAAGTTCTCAAATTGACTGAATTGCGAAGTAAAATTTAAAATTTTCACATCTAATTTTAAACAAAAATTTAATGTTTTCCATCAAAACTATCGAAAAAAATTGACATAATTTAATAAATACATATTCAAATACTTAAATAAAAATCATCAAATTATTCTAGTATAAACTGTTTATTTAATATTTTTTCTTATCATTTCCATTGTCATATATTACAAATTAAATCACACAAGGTTTTGTCGATTTTCAAATCCCCTGGCTTCAAACGCTGGTGCAGATCTTTTGAGTCTCAATCCTGGTGTTTCAGAATCATTGTCTGGAGAGCTCATGCTTAATAAATCACATGGAACCATCAGCTATAATGAAAATTAAATATTTAAAATGTCATTATAAATATACACAAATAGAAAAACGAAAAAAAAACCTTTTCATTCATGGGTTTTCCTTGCAGGATATATCTGAGCTTTTCTACTTGGCATGGATTTGAAAGCAACTTATCGATCAAATTGAAATCATATATTCCATTCGCATTTATTCCATTTCTTTTTCCATTTGTCCAACCTCTTGAATATTGAAAGGTTTGCGCGGTAACTGTAGAGAATCCCAACGTCATGAAAGTAGCGAAAACTAACAAAGTCACCAGATACGAATTCATCTTCGATACTCAAATAAACCTGTGAAAACAATGAAATACGATCATGTGGATTTCCTTTTAAATCTATCTGTATAGTAAATTTGTCTCTACGTTTTGTTAAATATTATAATAATATATGACTCGAGTCGATTAGACAGAAATCTTTGAAGTTTATTTTATAGCACTTACAATTAGAAAAGAACAAAATATTCTAATACTTTAAATTTAAATAATTTGAATATATTGACACATTGATCTTTTAAATTTTTAAGATTATATGTAACAGAAAAAATATTAAAATATATGCTTAATTTTTAAAAATTATTTAATACACAAAAAAATATCGTTAAAAATTTTCATGTAAAAGTTTTCAAAATTACGTATGCAATTTGAATCCACATTTAAAACATCGACTACGGTATATTTATATATAATAGTTTCAAATGAAAATAACTCACCTTTCTAACACAAATATGATTCGAATACGAAACAAATATTCGATGATTTATAAACAAATGTTTGAACAAAAAGTTGCTCGAGAGACGATGTTAACTCACAGGAGTGCGGGAGCTTTGTTATCTGAAGATGGCAAGGAAAGCCTTATATACTTCACAAAGTGGGGTTCGGTGGGGAACCTACCACCCGAAGTGATTCACTCTGGCTGGAGACTAGATGTAATAAGGGGTTGAAGAGTGTGGGTGAGAATTAATTTGTATACGTGAAATTTTTATGATAAAAACAATTTAATTTTGATTTCAAATTGTATGAAAGCTTTTATGTTTTATTAATAATCAATTGATTATGAATGTTAATGTTTTTTTGTTATTCACATTATGTATAAATACACGATTCCTTGAGTATGTAAAAAAAATTGGATCGATATTTGAAATGACTTCGATAGTTATTTATTTATCTGTCATAATTTTTGAATGAAAATGAAAATATTTTTTTAGGAAAAACACTCACCTGATATGAAAATTATACGCATTTTCTTTTAACGTAATTAAAGTCAATATTATTTTTTTCGTAACAAACACCGTAAGTAAATTCTATAGCGTTTTAGTATTATTTCCCTACAAACATTGGAACATTGGCGAACAACAACGATAATGCTTTTTCATACTCTTTTAGATTGAATGAAAATAAGGTTTACATACATTTTGTTTGTATGCAAATATCGTTCGATTTTACTGATTTCGACGCATGTTAACACATTTATTACATTTTATATCATTCATTATTCAAATGAAAAAAAAATGAAATAAACATCCATAAATAGAAAAGTTTCATAAACGATCCAAATATATAATAATTTTCAAGATTCTTCGCAACATCAAAGGTCTACTTTTACTCTGAAAACTGTCATTCCATTATTCCCCATCACAATAAACAATACGACATCAGAAACAATTAACATCCCAAAATTGCAAACTCCAAACATTGTTCGTGCAAGTAATCAAATACTTCCAAGAATCCAACAAAGAACGCGCCAAGGGTATGCATGCATAAATTTCCCGACACTTTCCATCTTTTCCTATTTCGGGATCCCAAGCTTCGTAAGTACACCATGAAAATAAATCCTACATTGAATCATTTTCAAATTAGTCACAAGTCGCGGTGCAATTTTCCGGCCACAAGTCTATAAAAAATCCAATTGAGCTTCGCTCGGTCATCCGTTGCGCCTCCGGAGTTAATTTTCTCGTGATCCACCACAACTAAGTATTTTCCCCTGAATTTTCATTACGTTCAAGATAGTCGATGTGACAGGAATTTTATGTATGTACGTGTCATAGTATTATGTAATTTTGTCTAAAAGATTCCATGGAAAGTCCTTGATTTTCCGACGTCTCTTGCGTGGATTAGTTGTCGAATTTTCCGCGGTGTTATTTGATTAATTTTAGGTTTGCGTTATGAATATATGGGTAAACTATTTTATGTAAGCGTTATTGTTGTTTGCGTTTGAATATAAGCATTTACAACGGCTGATGGAAAATTTAATTACGTCTAGAACTAGTCTAGCTGACTGATTCTGTTTTGTGTCCGAATCCGAAAAATAATTGACGTCCAACCTTGATTTTTTTTCATTGTACATGAATAGTTTCTTAGTCATAATTTTTATTATAATATATTTATTCAATACAAATAAAAAATAGGTTTTTCTATTTTGGAAAAACTCGATCGAATAATATTTTTATATAAAAAATATTCAAACATCAATTAAATTGAAAATTACAATATTCCGTATGCTTTTTTTTCCATCTTTTTATTGTAATTACATTACGTAAAATAAAACAACTTTTATAATTCATGGTTTTTCGTTCATCTTTTTTCAATTATAAGCTAGGATAATTGGAAGTCTACAGTTTCCACATAAATACATACTTAATCGAACGAAGATTTTTTATAAAAGCTATTTTTTAACTGAATTAATTTTTTTCCCTTTATTTACTGAAATTAAATCGTCAAAAACTCAATACATCAAAAGATAATTTTATACAGTGCTCTTTCTTTTTATTCTTTTCATTATATTTTCCCGTTTTAGAGCAAAGAGCAGACATACAATTTTCCTTAATAAATCTACCATAAGTTATGTTTTTCATTTTATTCGCCCAAATTTAGAAATACATATCTGCAAGATTATTTTCAGTGACCTTTCTTCCTTTTCCATAAAAAAAATTGAACCAAAACCTATCCATTTTCTTTTGCGTAATTTAAAATCGATTATAATTAAAGAGCACTTTATAAAAGTTTATATTCACAAGACCCAGTTATTTTCGTCCGTGAAAAATTCAATTAAAAACCACCAGTCCTTGAAAGTGTCTGAAGGTCAAGAAAAAAAATTTGCCCTGCGGTCACGTGCGAAATGACCGAGAAAATTGCAAAGCTACAACTGTTTTATCCTTTATGAAATTTCGACAAGGAATGCGACAAATTGCCAGACAACAAGGATCTTCATACACAGCTATTTTCAAAGAAAAAAATCCTGAAGTATTCTCGAAAAGTCTAGAAAATCGCCAACGTAATCTACGTTGAACGAATCCTCCATTACGCGGTTATTACGTGTGGTTTGAATGCATCGCAAGCTCCATACTAGGACATCGTAATAACGTGGTGAGCTTATTTAATTGGCTTCTGATGAAGGGATTAATCTGGAATCATTGTCGGGAAGAGATTGTGAAAGGGATAATTTTCTGGCTCATCCATAACGCATCTCGTTGATTGCATTATGCGCATACAATTAATTAATCTCCTCTCTTGTTCAATGCGATATAGAAATTTACTACATAATCTAATAGTTGTAGGCTCATAATAGTTTTACGAGACATTTTATGGAGTTTTTTTATTGGTGAAATAACTGCGCATTATAATATTCCTTTTTATGAAATAAATAATTCATTTTATTGATTCATCAAAAAAAATTCTTATTAACATTAATATGCGAATTTGAAAACAACAATTTTAAGTAATTTCCGGCGTTCGGATTTGAAATCCCAGTAGTCCTTTAATTCTCAGTTGTAAAAGATTCCATTAAAATGAAAATATAACAAGAAAAATCGTTTGTTTTTAAAGTGTCTGTTTTTGCATTCGCAGGATATTCCAGCAAGTAATTCAACCCTCCTTTCCCTAACGGAAAGCTTTCTTCTCGATTGTTTAGGTGCTTTTATCATCCACTCGCTAATTTGGCATCTTATACGCAAAAACAATATCCAATCAAATTCTATTGTCCGATCTTATCTCGAAAACATTGGCCGCGTAAGGTCAAATAAACATTGTGCACCCACGCGACCTAAAAATCAATTAATTAATTTTCCACGTCGTAAATAATTTTAATTTCGACAACGAAAATGTGACTAGAGTTTTTGTGTAATACGAAACGTAAATATTGTGCTTCTATAACATATTGATTTTGTACGTCATGAATCGATATTAATTTTAACCTTTCGGGTATTACATTGTTTGTACGTAGATTATAATCGGCTTATATTGAACTGAAGGGATGAAACGTGTGCCTTTATTGCATAATAAATATTGCATATTAGATTGTAAAAGCTCGTGTTTTTCGTATGAGTAATTGTACAATGAAATGTTGCAATATTGAATCGAATATTCAAATACTTAATTAAAATTAATCATTATTAATCAATATTTGATGACAAAATCATTAAACGTACATATTTATGCAATCGTTCAATATTTAATTTTAGTGACACGAATTCCGTTATACGAAATTGATAAAAATATTTATGACGTATCAAAGAAAATATATTAAAAAATAATAATCTGATATCGTCACGTATATTTCGATGTCATATTGTATATTAATTTAATTTAAAAAAAAAAATCCGAAAGTCCAATAAAATTCCGAAAAATCCGAAACTAGAATAAATGATCACTACCCCCCCCCCCCCACCAGGTTTACAAAATCATAATGTGCCACTCATACTCATTAAAATCGTTTCCGATAATTACCGGTATTTTTTTCAATTTACCGGTAATTACCGATGGTACATTTATGGCTATTTACCGTTACTAAACCGGTTAACCGTAATGCAAGCCCTATAGCAACCCATTGGTAATTGGGAAAGCTCCAAGAGCGCCCGATTTTATCACCCTCATTTTTTTTTAATAAATGTAAAAATTTAAGATGATTTTAAATATTTTTGAAATATTCTAATAAACAATTACGTTTTTTTTTTTTTTTTGAGGAAAAATGTAATTTAATATCAATAAAAAACGAAAATATGATATAATTTTTTTTATAAATTATCATACGATTTTCAAATAATTTAGATTTATTCCAAACTTGAAAATTTATTTTTTGATGAAATAATTGTTTTTGTATCTAATAAAAAATAATAGAGGGGCGCCAAATTTAATACTTTCCAAGGGCGCCAAAACATTAATATGACTCTGTGTTTGTTACATAAAATACTGGGGGTCACCAATGCCCTACATTACCCCCTGATCAAATCCAAAACTACACCACTATCCGTATCAAATCAACATTTCAACATAAAAAAACAACAATTTCCCAATAAAAAAACACACAAAAAACCCCCAAAACCAAAAACCACTCACAAAAAAAACACAACAAACGCAAAACCAAACAAATCAATCAAAAAACCGAACACAAACGCGAACGCCATCGCATCCACAAGTTGGCCACCCTGCGTCGAGGCAGGTGTTGTGAATTGTGATTGTTGTGGCAGCGCGCCTCTCGCCGCATTCGGTGCGCCGCCATGTCGGCGTGAGGCGCTCCGCCCCTGAAGCCCCGCGCCCCCCGAGCCTCCGCCCCCGCCCCCCGGGCCCCCATGCGGCTGCTGAGGCCCGCCTCCGCCACGGCCGCCGCTATGGACTCGCTGCGCAAGTGGCTCTACAAACCCAAGGTACACCCTTCGAATTGCCCTAGAAATTAGACGATGTCGGTGACGTGTTTGCAACAGTGTTTTTGCAATAATATGATCGCAGTGGTGTTATCGAAATGGTGTTATTGCAAAAGTGAGGTATTGGCGATGGACTGTGCGCGGTTGGCGTTCGCGTCACTAATATTTTGCCATATGATTCCGTAAGCGGACGTCTGTGACGTTTCGTTTTTGGTGCGTTGCGAAATTTCGGTGATTTTTTTTTTTGACGTTTGTGACAATAGGATTCAATATGGACGCGGTTTGTTCCCGAATGTGAAAATCGAAACTTAACCTCTAAATATTTGGGCGCTTCGCTGACTTCCGTTTTTTATCTCGTTTGCGCAACGTTGTGTTGTTTGCGTTGTTTTTTTTTTCTAGAGCGTTCTTTTTGACGCTTTCTTTTGAGTAAAGATCGTATTTTTAGTGTTGTGCACGAAAAAGTCGATTGGCCTTACGTTTTGCATACATTTGCGTTGACCTTAAAAAGTTGATGCAAAAACTGCACGTTTTAACAATATAATCAATTTGTGTTGACACATTCGAAAATTATTTCTATGAATCATATCTGTTATGATAAAAATCGTATGCAAAAACTGATCGTTAAACAAATAACATAGTACTTTCCCATTATAATGGCGCAAAATATCCATAATATTATTAAAAAATCATTCTTATGAATTTTTATACAAAAATTGATGTTTAAATGTACCCAATATGGTACTTTCTCATTAGAGGGACACAATATTATTTGAAAAATAATATTGTATCCCTCCTAATAATAATATAAATCATCCCTATGAATCTTATGCAAAAACTAATCGTTAAACAAAAAAAATATGGTACATTCTCATTAGAATGACACAATATTATTAAAAAAATCTTTCATACGAATCTTATTGAACGTTCAGAAATACTCAAAAAAATTTCACATACAAAAACTGATCTTTAAACAAACACAATATAGTATATTCTCATTAAAGTGGCGCAAAGTGTCCTCCATATAATCCAAAATATTATTGAAAAATTGGTCATATGAATTTTTATGAAACAATTGATGTTTTAATGTACCCAATATGGCACATTCTTATTAAAGTGGTGAAAAGTATCCAGAATATTATTAAAAAAATCATCCCTATGAATCTTATACAAAAACTGATGATTTAATGTACCCAATATGGCATATTCTTATCAAAGTGGCGAAAAGTATCCACAATATTATTAAAAAAATCATCCCTATGAATCTTATACAAAAACTGATCTTCAAACAAACACAATATAGTACATTCCCATTAAAGTGGCGCAAAATATCCACAATATAATTAATTACATTGAACCAAAATTCAAAAATCATCCCTATGCCCCATACCAACAAAGGTAAAAATCGTATACAAAATCCGCAAAATAACTCAACAATTATTTATTTTCTTTATCTCTCCATACAGATAAATTATCTCATACGCGTCAAATCGACAATATTGTTGTTGTCATAAAGCCACACACGTCTTGCACGAATGTGGACGCGAGCTAACGCATAAATACATACGGGAAGTGAATCATTTGAGGTCGCCGAACGGTCGCCGTCGACAATGCAGCGAGGTGTATGGAAAAATATGCTAGAAATCGGCGTGTTACGAAAAATCGAAAAGAAAATTAATAAATGCGCTTTCGTTTCGTAACGGATTATACTGTCGGGGATGTCGAGCGTGAAAATCGCGGTGTAATCGCGTGTAAGTCTCGCTTTTGCTGGTGGGAGGTTTTTTGGACTCGGGACGTATGGGAAACTTCTGTGGGTGCGTGAGGGGTTTGTGAGGATGATGAGTGTTTTTGATGGTTATCGATGATTGTTGTTTACAGGGAAGAGTAAAAAAAGTTATGCATATGAGTGTTTTGTTTCTGTGTGAACAATGGAAGATTGTTATTACGATGGTGTTTTCGTTTTGTTTTTTTTTTATGTACGTATTCAATTTGGTGATGTTGTTATTCAATTTTGATTGATGTTGTGTTATCAATAAAGTATAATATTTATGTATGACTTTTTCGTATTTCAAACGCGTTATGATCAATAATAAATTTATATTTAGTAGTTTGGGATAAACCCAATCCTCTTTTTACATGGTTCCGAAATAACACGGTTCAAGGAAGAATAACCGATTATTTTTTTTACACGGTTTTTTCACTTTAACGCAGTATATAAAAAAAATATTATGTCATAATGATAAGATTCGGTGCAGGCCTGTCTGTATACTGCTATAATTATATGAATGTAATTATAGTTATTAAATTTAAAAAAATTCAATTTTTTTTCGATGATTTTACATGTCGAAATTTTTTCACATTACACTTTTTTATAAAGTACATTTGGATGGAAATTCTATCCAAATTACACTGATGCAACCTATCTCCAATTTTTATATGGTCACCATAGATTTTTTTACATGGAACGTATATAAAGAAAATTGGGTGTATTTCATATTGAGCAATACATAAATAAAAGACAGTAATTTCAATCAATTAACTGAACTTACTAGCATTTAAAAAAAATTTACTTCATACCAAAAATGCCCCCCAATACATATTTTTGGTATAAATTTAGTGAAGCCCGGATAGTGTGTTGTATCTAGGGGGCGGATGCTAAGGGGATGGTGTTTCCCCTATTAAAAAAAGTCTATTCATATTCTTTTTGTGTCATCTGTGTATTGAAATGGTTCAGATTTTATTCGCGTTATCTCACATTTAATTTTAACGAATTCACTCTGTAATATTGTCTATCGTATCAACGGAATTTTAATTATAGGAATTTCAATATAAACACGTTTCGTCCGCAACGACGTGTTTTATGTGACTCGAATAAATGCATTAAATTTTTTTTTTTTATGACAAACTTGACATTGGATTTCGGATTCCAACGAACCAACACAACTCCAAATCTAATCGCAAGATCAAACTGATCGATCGCGAACTTTTCACCATCTCCCATAATCTTCCATCTTCCGGAGACCAACCATAGTCAATTTTTCATCTCATTCGATCCTTTATCGTTTTTCCATTCGATATCGAATTTTCAAAGTCAGTGTCGCATGCATCATCCACGTTTATCGGCCGAGAATGAACCGTTCGCCTTGAGCCCGTTTTGTGCACTCGGTTTGTTCGCTTCTTTTGTGAAATGCATCGCGATTGCAATATGATGGTGGTTCTGTGCGAATGTTGGCCGTGGTTTGGAACTTTATTGGGTGTCGGTTGGGTTTTTTTGGCTATTTTGGGTGTGTAGGTCTTGCAGGAAGTGTGCGCCGTGTGTTCCGCGTGTACGTCGCCTTGACTTTTTTGTGTTTTTGGATAATGTTCAAATATCTTATCGTTTGGTATTTTGGAAATGGTCGGTGGAACTGATCTGTCCTCGGCAGGGCTAAATCGGTAGTGTCAGAGTGCTTCGTGAATTGAAATTTATTACGGCTAAACAAGAATGATATTATCAATACCCATGGGAACTAAACTGAGGCATAATTTATTGAAAAAATTGATTCTCACATTGACAAAATCCGACTAGGCTTTTTAAATACTCGACTAAAATTTTATTTTATTTTATGCTTTCATCTAAACATATCCCGTTCTTTTTATTGTCATCGTCAACGTGTAAAATTATTTTATTAATTCCATCGATCACCAAAACGAATATATCGACAGATAAGTGCGTTTGTGTACATTAAACATGAGCTCATTTGATGGCTTTAAAACCTTCATATATTTATATCGATGACATATTCTATCCATATATGCTGACTTGACACACGTCGCAATATTTTCAAAATCAACACTATTTTCATATCGTATCTAGATTTCGGAAACATTTTGATCAAAATCAAATTTTTCAATTTCAACAATATTTTCCTCTAAACAGTATGTCTCGTTTCATAAATCATTCTCCATCAATTCATACATTTTCGAGAATCTCCGCGACATCCAACACCGATCAAATCTGGTCACCGAAAACCGCCATTCTTCGACATTCCTTCCGCAATTTCTTCGCGGCCTTCATCCGCAGCTCCATTTTCTCCCACAAACAAATCCACATTAACGACGTTTTACTGTACACACACATACAATATAATACGTGCTGTTCGAACCTGGCCACTGCTTCCTATGGCACAAACGTTAACGAGGTCGCCGCTCGACCGCGAAGCCGGGAGAAAGTTCGTCTGCCGCTCGTTGCAGATGCGATCCAACACACGAGCGTGGCTCGTTTTTTTCCTTTCGCACCGTGTTTGCTTTTTGTGCGAGCGTATACGATTTTGAATTCGTTAAGAGCGAAAGTAGATTCGTTTTTGTTTCGAGTCGCGTGTTGGGAAGAAGGCGCGTGTTGGGTGGGTGGGTTTTTTTTTGTGCGCGTTTAAGTCGATCGACTCGTCGCGGATTGGGAGTTTCGTTTTGGAATCGATGGGTTGGTCGTTGAGGTTTTGGGGTTTCGGTGAGGTTGATCTGGGGGTTTTGGGTTTGGGTTTTCAGGTGGGTGGATTGCGGTTTTTGATTGTGGTGGCGAATTGTGATCATTCGATGGTCACTGTTGGGTGAAATAATGAAAAATTGATGATATTGAAAGTTTTAAATATAATAATGAAGAAAAAGTAACTCTTGATAAGTTCGAATACTGGAAATCTTCTTTTGCCAAATGGTCTAATTGTTAGGTCAAGATTACGAGTTTCTATGTTTTTAGTTGTGATGTTGAATTTGATCATTGTCGTCATATAAAGCGTATATGATGTTTACTGTTAGATAAAAAAAATTATGACATTGAAAATTTCGACATTTTAAATATAGTAATGTATAAAAAGTAACTCTTGATAAGTTCGAATACTGGAAATTTTCCTTTGCCAAATGGTCTAATTGTTGAGTCAACAATACGAGTTTCTATACACTAACCACGCGACATTTCGCTTAACTTTCAATGAAACTAAACTATTGGCATCGAATCTGATATTGGTTCGAATATAAATATTAGATTTCGTGTGAAATTGTACATTCTTGGCGAAACAGATTTCAGATTCTTGACGAACCGAAACAGATTTCGGTTTGATGGAATGAGTTTTTTTGTTTGATTGGAAAAAAGTTGGATTGTAGCTTCAGAAATTTTCCGTTGTTTTGTGACTCGATGCAACCGAAATATTCACGTTACTCACGTTTGTTGTGAACGAGAAAATATTGTCTCAAGATGATTTCGAAGATTCTATTTTCGTATTTCTCTACCATGGACGCCAGATTTGCGTCTCATTTGAAAGGATTAAGGCTGAAAAGGCGACACTTTCAGTTCGTCGTATTCGTGAAGATAAACGAGAGATAACATTTTCGCGTACATTCTTTCGCTTTTGATAACTTAAATTAACTCAACTGCTGACGATCTCGTTTATTTATATTTCGTTATCGGATTTAACTGGTATAAATTTTTACTTACTATCAGTTACGTTGGTTATACTCATTCTTTGAATGAGTAACCAACTCGTGTAATTGAGTCATTTCACATTTTAAAATATTTAATTTAATTTTTCACAATATGAATTCCTAATGTAGAAACATAGCACTCGACAACCGACGTTTATTATGAGTAATAAGCACACCACAATATTCGTCCTCGTACTCGTCTATAAAATATATATGTTTACAAATTATGCTGAAACATATCTTTATAATATTTTTTATCAACAGGAAAATGATCGGAAAAATTAACTTTTTGCCAATTTTTCTCGCATATGGCGAACGATAATCAATATTCGAGAAATTTCAACCGCTCATTATCATATATTCCATTACTGTTATTTCTAAACTAGTTAACGAAACCGTAATGATCGCCTACTTAAACCGAAAGCGATCTAAAATGATTCGACCAAATCAAACACCTCTGCCATCGAACACGAAACGGTCACGAATCTAGAAAATATAAATACTTTCAGCATCGTAATATTCTAAAAAGGGTTGGTTAACCCCTCGGGGATTTTCAGCCATTTTTCCACGAAATAAAATGTGTTGGACTCGATTTTTGCACGCGAATATAACGAAACCGGTATTGAAAATATAGCCGAGCGTATCGTGCCATTTGACACTAGTGTGATAAGTTTAATTCGCATAAAAAAATCTAACGTATTACGTATATATTCACGTTATTTGTGCGGTGTATATTACGTATGAAAAAAATGGCTATTTTTGTGGATTGTAATGCTAATAATTCGCCGATTTTTCCTAGCCGCTGTCGTTTCCGGGAAGTGCTGAAAATTGCTCGTCGTCACAATTCGCCAATTTTCTGCGTAATCATTAATATATGTTTCGTAGATAATGGTTTTTCCCATTCGATACAGTCGGTTGTATTTTATGAATTTTTATATTTTTTAAAATTTGCATTATTATAAGTGTTTAGCCGCCGTTTGATGTGCGTTTCAGGTTTCGTAAATCGGCTTATCTGAGGTACTCTTTCTATTTTTGTCCAATCGGTGTGTTGCAGTTGAAAACATTCGTCGAGATCAAAGACGGTATTTTCGATATTCGGATTCCTATGTGGAGTTTTTTCGGTTTGAGTATTTATCAACCGATGTTGGAAATTCTGAATTTAGATTCTTTGCCAGCTGACAACAGCTCCAAATTATATGTCACTAATTCATGTCCGGTCGGAAGTTTAGTGTGGAAATACGTATAATAATTTTCGCCTTGAGAAAACAGAACAGCGGCCAAATTGTGTTGTTTCAGATTTAATTAGATTTATCTATGAAAATGAGTTGATAAGTTATATTTACTATTCGTGTTTGTAAAATCTAATATTGACGTTGCATATATTATATTTACGCACTAATGCTAACATAATATATGTATTCATAACGCAGTACAATATGTATTATTAACTGATAGTCGGTCATATGACGGGAATTTTGCGTAAATTATACACTTCAGTTTTTATTTTATTTTTTTATAACGAAGCAAATTTCATCCATTATAAGATCCGCAACATAAAAAAACATCTCGCTTCCATAGGGATCTGAATTTCAAGAACCTTTCAAGAACCACAGTTAATAAAAAAATAATGGAAAATGCCGTTCTCGATAATCGACTTCATCAATATTATATTTGTTTACGTCGTCATTGAAATTTTAACAAAAACACCTCATTATTACACCAATTACACGCCTATTTTATCGCACGTATCGAAACATCAACCATTAACAGATCCCAGAAGATCGTTAATATTTTTTTTTCTTTCAAAATTTCAATTCTTTTTACCGGTTTTTTTTCTCGCCGAAACGTCATTCTAGTCTCGTGATTGCGTGCGATCATGCGAAACGCCATTGTCGAAAATTCCTTTTTACGCGTCTCGGACCGTTTCGAATATTATTAAACGACGCAATTAAAACGTCCATATTAAAAGGGATACGATTTTGAAAACCATTTACGGCCGTTTGTCCTACGCTTCGATTCGTACTTCCTTTTTCCTCGAGCGCAATTGAATACGGATTGTTTCCGCATCTGCATATTTATTATTCCGACGGTTTTTCCTCGATACTAAGAAGCATGTTTGATATTTAAACGATCTCGTTTCGACACAGATTCTACTTATCGGATTAGTACGGTATCCCCCGATTTACGCGGTACCTGGTTTACGCGATTTCACTTAAACGCGGTCAAGCAAATATTTTTTAATTAATTAATTAATTAATTACAATATTGTATAATGACATATATTTAATTAAATAAAGATTATTTAGTAAGATAAAAATAACGGTCGGACACAAGTCGATATCGATGACCGTTTATCCCCCTCTCCCGTTTCCTCTTTCCTTAAGCAGTGCACCTCGCTAATTAGTCTGAGATTTGTTTTGTCGTGTAAGAATATCGCAATACTTTACCGAGTGATTTTTTTTTATATAAAGTGGTAAAATACTTGCTTATTATTTGTTTTTTTTTTTCATTTGTACTATATTTTCACTAACATTAAGATATATTTTAATACAGACCTACAATGTCAAATGAAGTTACAAAGCTGCAGGTTAAGAGTAAAGTCATATCATTACAAACAAAGATCGAAATTTTGGATCGCTTACAAAAAGGGGAAAAGTGTTATCTGTTGCTAAAGCTTATGAGATGAGATTTTATTTCGTTTTTTTTTATTTAATTATATTCTTAATCTTATTTTAATTTAGCTTTATTTTTTGTTAGACTTTTTTTACGCGATTTCCTGAACCAATCTTCCCATTTAGTATAGACTTCATGTCTCAATTTATGCGTTGTTTTTTTTTCCCTGAAACCTATCTCAATTTTTTATATGGGTACATACACTTTTTTTTTTACGCGATTTCAATTTACGCTGTTTTTCGCGGAACGTATCTACCGCGTAAATCGATGAATACCTGTATTCACATCACTGATTTCGAATAACAAAAAACAGGTGTCTCTGAAAACGAGAACAATTCGTCATCGCATCGAACGAGGACGATTCGTCACCTCGGCCATGTGATGAAACAGCTCGTAACTGAAAGCCTCCTACGCACTGTTTCATTTATATATTTATTGTTATTTTTTATGATATTCTTTTTCGTCGTATCTTCCGTTGCTGGTACAAGCCAGAACCATCCATCTTCGGCGGTTGTTGTAATTGTAACCGCTCATTGTCGTCGCTTCCTCGACTTCGTTGTTTTGTTTGTAGGTGTTTGGATTCGCATTGTGTATCGCAATGTGTCGCAAATTAAATATACCGGAATGTGTAGATATGAAGTTTAAGTTCGAGTGCGATTCGCTTTTCATTTGACTTTGAAGTTTCACGATCGCGTTATCGTGTCGCATTCGTGAGCGTTTCACACGGAATTTTCAATGTAAAAAGCATTGTTTTCGTCCAAGGCTAATTTGAATGTCGCGATTGATTCAAATTGGGAAAATTGACTTAGCATATTTTTCATTTTTTTTTTAATTTATTGTTATATATTTTGCAACTAAAATTATCGTTTCGCGCAAACAATATACAATTGTGCAACGATATAATTGCACAGTTCTTTCGTCATTTTCAAATATCGATTCATATCGAAGTTCAATTTCGATCCAATCTTTCTTTGCATAAACAATTACGAATAAGTAATCACATCTGCTTGTTTTCATCGAAGGTTTCAAATGTCACTCATTACTTTTGCAAATCCGAAATTCAATACGCACACTCATAAATCGAAAATCTTTTTTTAAAACATCACACAGACGTCCGAACCCGCCGATAATGCCCCGTCTTCGCCGTTTCCATACAAAGCATGCAAACGATCAGCGCAAATATTGTTTCAAACGTGTAAAGTTCATACATCACGTACCCGACATACGTGCACATACACACACAAAGTCGACCTTCCCCGGATGGATTCATAACACCATAATGCGTTGCGCAAGGGCCGCTTGTTACGCCTCCATTGTTACGCTCGTCCCTGGGAAATAATTAAAAACGGGGCAGACCCGACCTTCACCAGATCGATCGGCTCAGACGACACATGCGGGTGCCCATCTGCTGTTTGTTTCGATGATGATGATGATGATGATGGTAGCGAAATCCATGGTCTGGTGCGTTTCGCAAAAGTTTTCGCTTAACGAAAAGAGAAATTCGTTCCCGTTCCGCAAGCACAACGAAAGTGACTGGCCGCTCGGGTGTCTCTGATGCGATTTCGTTATTTATTTATTTATTTATTTATTTATTTATGCGCAAGTTTGGTGGTTTTTTTTGCCGTCTTTCGCCTTGGGTCTGGTTGATGATAGCGTCATCGTTGGCTTTGTTTGCCGTTATGCAACTGGTGCTTCGGATTGCCTTCGCGAAGTTGGAATCCCCTTTCGTGTTGTGTTTAATGGGTGGTTAGTATTCTCAGAAGTTGCCGTCGAGTTTTCCTTATAATCGTTGATTGATACTGATATGTCGTTTATGGAAATTTTGATGTAAATTGGGTCATAATTCAGTTTACTTGGAAATTAAAATTAAGTGTCTGAAGTTTTAGAACGATTATTGAATTCGATTTGTTTGGTTTTTACAGCGCGATGATCATTCGCTGTTGGCGCAGTTTTTCTATGCCGACGAAGCCCTCAATATGGTGGCAGCCGAATTGGACTCTTTCGACGGACGTGATGATCCTGAAAGATGTTCTACGTTAGTGAATCAATTACGACATGCACAGGTTAAAAAATTACTGTTTATTTGTAACTTTATCAATTTCTTATAATAATTAATTATCATTATTTTATGTGAATTACAGGAAAGAGTTCTTAATATAACCGGACAAATAATGGACCAGCTTTTGGGCAATGAAAGAACTCCAAGAGGCTTTCGTGTAAAATTTCCTGAAGATGTACTTCAAGATAATCTTCCAGGTCAACTTTGGTTCGGAGCTGAGGTTCGTCAAATTTTATCAAATAGAATTCTTTCATCATTTACAACATCTAACATATTTGTCTACAGTGTTTAGCTGCGGGATCATCAATAATGCACCGTGAAGAAGAATCTGCCGCTATGCGACCATTGGCTCGAGCCCTTACACGTAGTTTAGAAACTGTTAGAACATTGTTACGTGATCATTGTTTACGTTGCAATCGTTCTACAGCACCTCCACCTCCTGCATGCTCTGAAATGTTACGTGAGAGTTTGAGAATCTTTGATAGGTATGATTATTATTAGTTAAATCACTTAAATATAATATTTGACTCATTCATTTAACAAATGTATTATCTCTTACAGATTATTCGCTGAATTTGAATTGTGCTATGTTAGCGCTATGGTACCAGTCAAGTCCCCAAGAGAGTTTAATGTTCAACAACTTATATCTGTGCTCTTTTCTGAAACTTTACAAAGAGCAAGAAGGATTGGTCTTCTCACCCAGGATCAAGTAAGGAGTTCATGAAAAATTTAATTAATGTCTCCTTGCTTTCAATAATGTAATTTGTTTTTCTCCAGGTTGATGATTATGACCCTGCATTGATGTTTGCTATTCCAAGACTGGCGATTGTAAGTGGACTGTTAATATTTTCCAATGGTCCGCTTAGTATCGATAAACCTCCAGGTAATTATATTTTAGATTTTTATTATTTTATTTTATGTACTTGAATTTATTTTTATTTTATTACTTCTTTTCAGAGTTAATGTCTGATATGTTTAGGCCGTTTAGAAATTTATTGCACAAAATTAGAGAACTCTTATGGACTTTAGACAGAAAAGAACTTTATTTGTTAGAGAAACTACTTTGTACAAACGAAGATATTGCAAATATTCAAGTCAATGTAGATATTTTTAATGAAAGTAAGATAATCCATGTTTCAAAAGTGAAATGTATGTATTTTTAGTGTTGAAATACACAATATTTAATATGTTTTTTTTTTTAATTTTTTTCAGAATCAGCCATGTCAAATGTGGATGGTGCATGTTATCCTGCAATATCAGAATTTGTCACTCAGTTTTATTCAGATTATTCTCACTGTAAAGACATGCTCAATGAAATAAAATATGATTGGGAAAATACATACCAAGACAATCCACCATCATCTTCAGCACTAGATAGAAGTAGTGATAGGTTATTATATTTTTGTATTATTTTATGTTTTCATGCCTACAAACAAATAATCTAACATTTGTTTTTATCCATAGAAACACATTAATTACTGATGCTGATTACCTTCCTGAAACTATGGAGATTTTTTCTCCTATTTTGGATGGTATGCGCAGACTAAGTCATATTGCGCTGATGGAAGATATACCAGAAACAGTTCAAAGTTCAGAAAATAATTCCAATTTAGCTAGTACAGTAGATAGTAAAACAGAAGCGACTGCAGAAATAGATGGACCAAATTCAACATCAGTTGAAAGTTGCAATGAAGACAAAAATACATTCCCTCCTCAGAAAAATGATCATATCCGATTAAATGTTGAATATTGTGAAACAGAAAGCAACGATAATAATTACACCAAAGATTCAGACAACGAAGATTCTCAAGAAAGAATGAATTTAATAATTTCTATAAGTGAACGGAGAAATTCTAACAGATCTATAGGAAGTAGAAAATCTAGTCGAAATGAGAGTGTTTCAAGTCCTCATTCCAATGAATTAATTATTAGGAGTCTTTCGAGTAATGGTCTTTCAATGTTCGATCCATTATCGGGTTCAAGTGTGATGAACATAAATCCTATGCCTACTGATATGCTTTTACCTGATCAAAATCTAGTCTCAAATTTATCAGATCAAGTTTCGGAAATTGCAGATAAATTGTCTGCAATTTCTTACAGAGAAAATTCTGAAAATATCCAAGACTCTAAAGGTCATATTGATTCAAACATTTCTAACTTATTACATGATCAGGTTTCTGGGCAGATATATTCGTTTTCTACAAATGATGTATCTAATCTAAGCTCAAATGCCAATGATCCCGAATTTAACAATATTACCAGCAATGTGACATATTCACCTTCAAGGAATGACAAGATTTTATCTCAACAAAGTAATGTGCCTTCAACTAGCCACGGATATCTTATTTCAAATGCAATAAGCCAAGAACCTGCAATAATGGCCTCATTGTCTAACAACAATAATATGATGTATGACGAATCAGCATTACATATGTCATTTATTGAAACACCTATTTCATCTAATCTTAGAATTATTGAAGACGAAGTTTACTGTAACCCAGTTTCTGTTTCAAATTCTAACACAGATTTTATTTCACAACCAAATCCAGATGTTGATTCTCTCTTGATAGTTAGTGAAGATCAAAATATAAATGATTGTTTATCTCAAAGTTTATCACCAGTGAGTAATAACAATCTGTATTCAGAAAATAACAATCCATTTGCGTCTGATCAACACGCACCAAGACCACAACCTGATGCCAATAGAGCTCAATTTTTCATTGGGTATGAAAGTGATTCTAACGATCAAACTCCAGGTGATTCGGGTATATGTACAGAAAATACTAGTTTAGATAGATCGCCTGATTCAGAAGTGAAAGATATCAAAGAAAATTGTGACAAAAGCTTGTGCAATCCATCGGAAACTGAAAATTCTAGTGCTACTGCGAATAATACTGTGAGCTTGAATAGAACTCATTCGTATACATCTTGTGCCAATGATAATGTGACCACTAGTGAAACTAAATATGAAAGTCATGCGATTTCTTCAGAAGCTATTGGATCATTACATATTGAGTATTCTGAAAAAACTGACGACTGCCAAAACAACGAAGCTGGGTCGTCTCAAACCATAGCTCATCAAGATCTTTCTACAGTTCACGAAAATAATTCTGCCAAACCAAGTGATATTAGTATTAGTAACAATTCTATTATTTCTGATTATCCAAATAGAACGGAAACACATTGTGAATCCTGTGATAGTCATATGTGTTCGTGTAATTCAATTAAATGCAATATGGTATCAGATATAAATGAAAATAATACAACTGGTATTCCCAATCTCCAAAATTCTTATGATAATATTAGTGCTAAGGATAATAATTGTGATAATAAATTAAGTGTTGATAGTGTAAGTCATAATAATGTGAGCGGCAATATAAATAGAGTCAATTCTAATAATAATGTTGACTCAAATAGCAATGAAATTTCCAATAGTCAACCTTTAATAGATGATTCACATATTTTTGTAAATGAAGAAAACACCTCAACATCGGCTAATTCAAATGACCAGTCAACATCTACTTCTAATTCAACTGCTGTGCTCAATCAAAGGAAATTGAAAAAATCAAGTCCAAAACATAAAAAGAAGTCTTCAAAATCTAGACATTCTTCTGCCGAAGCGAAAATGTGGTCACCTGGAAGAGTTGTTTTGCAAAACCGACATCAATCTGAACAAAAGAGTCCCATTAAATTAAATTTGGAACAATTAGTTGATGATAGGTAAATTTTCAATTATCGTTTAATTATTTAAACCACTATATATATCTTCCAATATTCAAGGCTTATTTCTTTATTGTTATATTTTAGTGCTGGTGGATCATGCTCTTCACAATCTAGTGCAACTTCTTCATTTCATTCTGATTGGGCCGACGATGAAGAAATTGCTCTTGCAATACAAGCTCAAGAAATTGCATCTAGACATCAGATTAGAGCTAAATTCAAGTATGTGTTCAAAAAATAAATTTGTAATATAAATAATCTTTTTACCTCTACAAATTTCATATTTTTACCGTAGATCCAGTGAAGATTTAATCCACCGTTTATTTGTATGCATAGCCGGTGTAGCAGATCAATTGCAAACTAATTTTGCTTCAGATTTACGAAATATTCTCAAATCTGTCTTTCTAATGAATCAAACACCTGATGTAGAACCTGAAGCAGTGGAAACTGTGGTGGAACCGAAATCTTCTGATACAGCCAATCAACAAACTGAACAAACACAAGCATCAACTGCAAACGAAAATCAAAGAAGTGAAACAATCGAATACGAAGTATCAGGATCAGATGTTTTGACAAATGGCGATTCTTTTGACAGTATTCATTCTGCAGAAGAAGTCTACGCAGACAATAGCAGTCCAATAAGTCAAAGGTCTAATCCGAATTTAAGATTGTCACAGACAAATTTGGACGAAAATGCAGAAAATGATTTCAATGAGAGGCGTCATTCTCAGCCTTCTAAACAAAGTAGTAATCATTCAAATTCTGATTCAAGAAGTTCAAGTAGAAGGAATACAATATCTACAGTGATGTCGAGATCTAAACAAATCAACTCTGAACAAGACAGTGATCATAATACTGATGATAGAACTAGTTTAGGTGATAATACTGAAGATTCGACTGAACGTTCGTTAACTTGCGCGTCTAATCATTCTTTGACTTGCACATCTAATCGTTTGACCGATGTACAAAACACTGACGATTTCCGTACTAATAATGTGCATAGTAGAAATATTGACAATCTTGCTGAATCGATAGAAAGACATAATTTTGGATTAAGAGATCAAACCTATATAGGTAATGGTTTTCATTGTAGGCTTAATTAAGAAATTAGGAAAAATGTAATTAATTATTATTATTGCATTACAGATAGAACATTGCGGACACCAAATATAACAGTAGTGGAACGAGCCCCCGAATGGGTACCTGATATTGCAGCACCTGATTGTATGAGATGTGGAGTACATTTCACAGCTTTTAGAAGAAGACATCATTGTCGTAATTGCGGTGAGTGACTTTTTCTTGTTCTTAAGATGTTTTCTGGAAAATTTGGTTTATTTTTGTTTTTTTTTTTTTATTTCAGGGAAAGTATTCTGTGCATCTTGCAGTGCTAATTCGATTCCATTGCCCCGATTCGGTCAATTCAAACCTGTACGTGTGTGCGAAGAATGTTTTCAAATGTTAGCCAAACAAACTTGTGCATCAAGGCAAATCACAAGTACCAACGGTGGAAGACAACCAAATTACACACATAGATGAGATAGAAACGGTGAATTTTTTACGTTGCTGAATAATTTTGATGCATTTTTAATTCTAAATTTTGTATTTGTTAATGTTGTTCAAAAACAAACGTTATTTTCTATCATATGTATTTGTAAAAATTTGGAACTTTTTCGCTTGCTATCTGAAATATCAAAAATGAATGATGTAAGTAAATTAGAGAACAGAACATCGATTGCTTTTGTTGAATTTCTTAATACTTGTGGTTACTTGATATATACTAACCCATATCTATATCAAATATTTGATTACCTCACTTTTTGAACTTGCTTAATTTAAATTTTTAACAAAATAAAGCTTGTACAAAGTATAGAATCTAAGATCTATATAGATATGTTGAAAAATTCTTGTTCATAATGTTTAATTGTTCTTAAAGCTTCTGTGAATTTTGAAATACATATATGTTCAATGATATTTATTATAATTAATGTGTACATAGTTTACTAAATATTTTATTGCAAAGAGAACATTTAAATCCCTATTAATCGCTGAAAAAATTGTTATGTAGTTTAGTCCTCTAATTTAATTTTTGACAATATTTCAATATCCAAATTCTATATATAAAATCTAAATTTTAATTTTCAAAATGAATATGAATGCATCATTAATATTTGATTTTTTAATTTATTTATAAATATTTTTCATTAATTGACATGATCACTTTAAATTGATCTATTTCTTTATCATTATTCCATTTTCGCTTATCAATATGAGTTAGAATTGGGTATTAATTTTTACTTTGAAATATATCAATGATAAAATATAAAATATTATTTTTCTATAATATTTATGATTTCACAACATTATTTTCATTATAATTTTATGGATATTATAGTGAATGACGATTTCTGAATGTGTAAAAATTATATTTAAAATTGTAAATGCAAAGATTTATAAATCCTTATATTTTTCTAAACATAAGTCTGTATTGATGGCTTTTTCATTAGTGTATGTAAACAATGATCAAATCCTTATACCAATTTTCAACCATGTTTGTTTAATTTTACTTTTATCGATAAAGACAATATTAAAGTTTGTTATCAAAGAATCCATTACAGATAGAATTTATTTATGTATAAAATAAAATGCTGTTAATCAACTTATATATGTAATTATTTTATATCTTTAACCTGAAATTGACTGAGATTCATATTTAGCAAAAATAGTTTAAGGTTTCAGTGACTTTTTTTGTTGTAAAAATCGTAAACATTATTTATAAATTTAGACTATGTTGTGTGAATTCAATATACATAATTATATAAATATATAAATTTGTGAATATGTATAATGGATTATATATTAAATTCGATTATTCAATGGGTTTTATTATGTAGATAAAAGGTTGTCATTAATATATTTGATAATTTGATGATATTCTTTATTTGTAATGTTAATTTGTCATTAGAATAAAACTAAGCTAAATAAAATTACTACCGAAATAATTACTTTTTATTCAAATCCACCTCTTCATGACAACTGTCAATCATAATTACCAAAATATTATTAATCATATCAAACAAAACTGATGGGATAATTAGAAATGGGAATTTTAATTTTTGTATAATATTTATATTTGTAAATTAGAAAAAATTTACGAAAAATCATTTCAATAATTTCAACCTATAATAAATTATAACAATCCCAAATTTCTTTACAGCGTAAAAAAAATAGCGACCTCTATTTTACAATAAATTTTTAAAACTTTATAAAATGATCAATAGTGGTCATGTGATTCAAAATAAATTTCGCTTATAGCGCCACAATATAATAACAATATTCAACTGAATTTTTTTAACTATTTAAGACTAATTATAAGTTATTACAGGACCTAAGTAGTTTTTTAATATTATAAAATATATTATGATTAAATTGGCAATATAAAACTTATTTATAGTTCGAAAATGTGATGTGATTACATTACATATACATATTTTGATTCACAATCTTTTAGTTTAATTCTACAACTTATCCAATAACTTATCCCTTATCAAAATACGAATTGGATTAGCGCGGTAAGGTATAACCTAGACTGCTGTATTTTTCTGGTAAGATCTTGTCCTGCCATTATAAGCGGTTACATGACTCTTGCACCCCAACCAACTAGAATTTTACGCCAATTAGAATTGCATGCCAGTTAGAATATCACTTTGTCAAAAGAAAATAATATAGATGTCACCACATTGAGAAAAATATATACAAATAACACCTATTTATTTGGGGAAGTATGGATGTCTTTCCAGAGTAGTTCTTAATTCTTTAAAAAAAAAAAAAAAAACACAAGTGCTTCGGGTTTGGTTGTGGGTTTGTGAATGAACAAAATTTATCAAAGAATTAACCACAATCGCCAAGAGTTTTGTAAACTGCTTATCAAATTAATAACGAAAATTACATACTCACTATAATTATGTGTTCAAAAGTACATTGATATGTTTCAGGTATCATTAGCATGTTAGAAATTATATACCGGTTTCCCGAAATTCATTAAACCTTTGAATGTAATCGTCCAAATAAAAAAAAAACCATAATTTTTATATATTCATCTCTTTTTTCGAATAATTAACATAACATAAATAATTTCAAATAATTAATACATAACATAACATAACATAAATTAGATTTTAAAATCTTCCCATATAAAAAAATGAAAGTAATCTATTACCAATATCAATTTCATTGAAATCTGAAATTATCAAGTCATGTCTTCCCTTTATTAAACGAAAAAAAATATTTTGATTTATTTACTTCGTGATAATTTTCGGCATGTAATTTATAAAATATTATATGCAGAAGGTGTGACATCTAAAATAATTCAAAGAAATCTACTGCAAAAAAAAATCGATTTTTTTTTTTTTGAAGGTATCAGTTTGTGTTTAGAAAAAATCTTTTACATTTACCGATTAACGAAAAATATGACAGAAATTAACAGTAATCTGTTGCAACGAGGGATTATTTGATCTTTGCAACAACATCTTTCATCGTTATCTGTAAAATATCACTTACTAAACAAAAGAGAATTCCGAGAAAATTTGTTGAAAATATCAGTTAGTGTTTTGATTTCGTTTTTTTCATAAAAATTAGAAATAGGTTATCTGATTTGTTCTTAAATACTCTAATATTTTCAAAATTTCTTTCATTTTCAAAATTGTGGTTAAGTTTTTGATGAGAAAATTAATTCATGGACCTGCAATTGAATTCGAAGCATTTTTCTTTTTTTTTAAGCATTTTGTGCTGAAGGAATATCTATATTTTTTTGAATAGATAGGTGTAATAATAAATATACATTTTAATATAATGACATCTATAATTTTCCTTCAAACTTTTGTAGCGATCCTATAGTGGACAAAGTTGTTGGAATCCAGTTGGATGCTGCGTGCAATTCTGATTGGGGTGCAACGATCCGATCACCATTATAAGCTTATAATGATGATGATCCAATAACTAATAGAATTTATAAAAATCTTCAACCACATAACAACCCAACATAAACAAAATCCAAATCCCAAAACCAACCAAACAAACCCCATCAACATCACAACCTCCCAAATCCACCAAAAACACCCATCAACTCCCAACTTTTCATCAATCCAGACATTCCAAAAAAAAACCACCAACCAACACGTACACCCGGTCACGTCCTGGCCACCGGCGGCCATCGTACATCCACCGGCCACCATATTGGAAGACAATGAGAGTGGATTGCCGGCGTCCGAGAGCGTCGTTATTTCCCATTTCGGGCGTAAATATCCTCAGCCCGATTCGCATTTCGGGCACACGCCATTTTATGGCCGGCCAGAGAAATATACGAGCCTCGGCACGAATTACGGCGGCCATATTGCGGGGGCGGAGCCTCGGGAGACGTGTCCGCGCGCCCGCATGGCGATTTATATGCGGCTGAACTGATTTCGTCACGGGACATTGCTGAGGTTGTGGTGTGTGTGTTTGCTTTTCGGGGTTTTGTTGGGGTTGGGGATCAGGTGAGGTTAGGTTGTAAAAATGGCCGCTGAGTGCGTCGATTTGGAGGTTATGTTTGTTAGGGGAGTTCGTTTTGGATTGTGATTGATGTCATATTAGATTCGAATGAGTGTTTAATTTGATTTATGATAAAATTTGTTTGAAGCTTTTGCAATAGATAAGTTGTAGAAGAATTGAGATGAATAGTTTTGAGGTTATAAATGTAATTAATTTGGTTTAGTAGATATAAGGGAACTTGAAATGTAAATAATTGATATTAGTAACGTTGCCGAGGTTATGGTGTGCGTGTGCTTATCGGGGTTTTGCTGGGGTTGGGGATCGGGTGAGGTTAGGTTGTAAAAATGGCCGATGATTGCGTCGGGTTGGAGGTTATGTTTGTTAAGGGAGTTCGTTTTGGATTGTGATTGATGTCATATTAGATGCGAATGAGTGTTTTATTTGATTTATGATATAATTTGTTTGAAGCTTCTGTAATAGATGAGTTGTAGAAGAATTGAGATGAATAGTTTTGAGGTTATAAATGTAATTAATTTTAGTTTAATTGATATAAAGGAACTTGAAATGTAATTAATTGATACTATACTTACTATACTTTTGATTAGACGATTTTTTTAACTTCTATTTTCTTGTTTATTATATCTAATTCATGAAATATTCTTAACATCCTGATATTGATCATGCTTGAATAATAATAATTCCATGCTGATCGTAATCAAATTATTATATTTCTATCTACAGATCGTATTATTTGTCGCTTAACTTTAGCGATCGATCTGAACTACCTATTCTGTTCAATAAAATTAAACCATTAATTTAGTTTTTATGTATTGAAAATTAAATTTTCCATTATGAATCATTTTATAATATTATGGTTGAATTAAAATCTTATATGATAGACAGTTAATTGGAATATAAAGATTTTTGATTGTTCAAAAGCTCAACAATCAAATATTCATATAATATTAAGATTCCTTTTAAAAACCACTAATGAAATTTTTATTTGCTTCTAAAACGCTAGGATTTTTAAGACTAGTGACATTTTTTTAGTTTGAGATATCAAATTTAGCGATATAATGATAATTATACGATCAAACGATTTCTTTTAACACCTCATTGTGAAAAGCCATGAGTCGAGGGAACAAAAGAAGAAATAAAATAGCCGAAATGAATAGCGTTTTTTTCGAAATTCGTTTTAGACGTTCGTAAAAAATAGGATCTATGCAAATCCGATCATTGCTGTCGATAAGATATTTATTGTGTCAAACGATAATGATTTTTATTGTTTGCACTTAAGATTTTCAGATTTCGAAAACGGATTTGATATATTTTCGAATTTATTATAATATGATGTCATTGAAAACATAAATTCCATTTTTATGACAATATTAGAATTGTAAATATTGTTAGAATCTCATGAGAATAAAATTTTTGTGAATTAATCTTGTTTTTATAATATATCGTATTATTTTTTAATAGCCTAAATTATGTACACAAAAGTATATATTTTTGATGCAATAATTTATATAACATATTTTTTTTTATTATTAATATAAATTTATTAGCTTTCGATAGTCGATATCAGAGTTGAAAGGAGCATACTGTTGTGTATCTTCATAATCAACCATACATATCCTATTGAAGTATTACATTATCGTTGAAAATTGATCATAAAATTTTCACCATCATACATTTCTATCAAACTACCTACCAATATAAACTTTTATCAACAACATATAACATTGCCGGAATTCCACGTAAAACAATCACAGAAATGAAAACAGACTTTAACGATACCACACTCGAGACAACCACGAGTTACGAACTCGAGCCATCCCATATCACAAAACCACAAAACACACAAAGAACAACACATCAATTAAACTCAAAAAGACCATCACACCACACAAATCCACCCCCACCATAAACAATACAAACGAAACCATTTTTATTAATAAGGCGACATTGTATCCGAGATTGGCTCATTAGGCCAGGGCACCGTCGCTCTTTCGCGTTCCACGACAGCCTTAATCTCGACGGACTCGTTATAAATAAGTCGAAGCCTTAACAAGGCATTATATTAAATAGCTTTTAACATTCCAGAGGCCGATACGCGAGCCGAGGGCCGCGTCTCTTTAGATAAGAGCCGGCAAACGTTGAAACTAACTAAGCTGGAGCGGACGTCTCGTATACGTTCGTGTCGTATTATAATGTTGTAGTGTTGAGTCATTTGTATTATATCGAATCACGCATTTGAACCGGTTCGAGAAATTTCGATTATTCGCGAAAAGTTGTCATTCGGTTCTAAGTGGATCGCTGGCATGACCTTTCGGGTTTTCGGTTGATGGAAATTCGTTAATATGGGTCGTTGATTGGTTTGGATTAATTTGATATGGATATACTCTTCCTTTGAATATTAAATATTTGGGAATTCTAGAATTTTTTTTATTAAATCATAAAAACTTCAATAGTATTGTCTTTTATAATTATAAAAATTTGGATATGTTTTCGAATATCTAATATGTTTCAAATTAGAATCAAATGGTTTTCAACGGGTTGAATACTGAAGCAATTTGTTTCTGAACGATTTCAAGTAACTCATCCATCTATTGACCATACTAAATATGACTTAACTTCAGTGATAAGTTATCACGTATGCATCGAAATAAAACTCACATATACATTCAAATAAGGCTCAAGATATAAAAATAAAATCGAAACAATAAAAGCTCTGAATCAAACGTTATTAATTTCTCACATTCAATAAAAGGTCGAAGATTAAATGTTTAAATTATCGATGATTTTTTTAAAGAATGAATATTAAACGAAGAAGAGTCGGCTGATATAAATTTCAATAAGCACTCAAAGTTTGTGTTTATTTATTATTATTTTTACCCCATCTTTTACGTATATTTGTTAGATTCAATTTAAACATCTATCTAATCGAGAAACGCGTATATTTTCAACACGAATTTTTTAATCATAATTTAAATAAACACAATAGAAAATTATGAAAGAACAGCATTGTCTACACGTAAAAACAATCGGAAAAAACATTTCCAAGTACAGCACTGAATTAACTTTATCTCGTGATTAATACGAGCGATATGCGAAACGCGCGGCCGCCTTACAAATGATCTCACTTGTAAGGTAGTCAGCGTGTAGGAAAAAAACGCGATTTTAAATTAATTAATATACAATTACGAGTTCGTCGCAATCGAGTCGGGCGCACTCGGCGCGATAAGACCTGAAATAATAATGAAAAAAAAACGAAATCGAAAAAGTAAAACGGGCGAATAAATAAAATTAAAACGCCTCGAACGGATAAATAAAGCTCTCGGTGCGGCGTCAACAGATTTATAGGAGCTTTTTACGAGGCGTTCGATATCGCTTTCGCCGATTTATATTGAAAGTGCGCGGACCACTTTTAATGGACGCGGATTCGAATTTGGAAGGATTTTTTTGTTCGGTTGTCGATTTGAAGACGTGCGAGAGCGAGTTTGGTGTGTTTTTGTTTGTATTTTCGCAGTGTATGAAAAAAATCTGAATGTTTGTTAGATAAAAAAAAATCGATTTGAAATATTGAAAAATTTAGATAGTTTATCGATGTAAAAACTGAGTTAATTTTATTTAAAAAATTAAAATAGGTTGTGTTTTCATTGGTGCAAAGAAATGCAATTTATACGTGACTGATACAATTCGAATGAAAGGAAAATTTTTATTGTAATTGTCTTTTGAAATACAATAAAATTTATTTGATGGCATTAGATAATTTCAAAAATATTGTGAGTACTTAACACATTATAAAAATATCAACAAACTTTCTAAAACAAAGTTTCGTTTTATAATAAATATCTAAACTTTATATAAGTAATACAATATAACATAAAATTTTCCTCAAATCTCATACTAGTATGACGTCTTTAGCTATCCTCAAATAACATGACCTGTATTTAACCGCCGTAAAATCTCGCATGATCGAAAAAAATCGTTTACGACATCAATCCTAGAAAATATTCTTTAATAAAAAGCGATCGAAACATACTTATACACCATCGACTCTATATAATAATTGTCTACCACCGAGCATTATTAGAACGTACCCCGAAGCGAGAATAGTAGTAAATAGTAGTTTCTCGAAAACGTATTTTTACAACGGCCCGCAATAAAGACGAGCCACCGTGTACAATTATTATACAATATTCACCACATCCTCGCCATATGTTAAAAATATACGTTCGTATCTAATATTTAACGAGTTCTCACAAAACTGCGATATTACGATGCGAACAAAACGATCGAAAGCTTTCCGAGGTTCGTCGCTTCGCCGGTAAATCATCCGTTTTATTCGATATCGATGATGGATTCGGGTACACGAATATGGCCGTTTGATTTATTAAACATTCATCAGTCACATATTCGCATGATCTCGTTCATGTGAGGGTTATTTTTTTATTATTGGATTACGGAAGCCGCGACTTTTCGAGATTAATTCGTATACTGTTGTATTATTGACGCTCGTAAAATACTGAACCGTTTTACAGCATGATTACAGATCGGAATGTTGGTCGACTATTCGTTCGGTTTATTGCGCTCTTGTCTAGTTAAAAATACGTGGTAGGTCTTCAAGTTATGACTGATAGTACAATGACCTCATATACTAGTATATTTTGATACTGAAAAACTTGAATGCGTACTACATCAAAATAATTTATACTCAATCGATCTACAACGAATAAGAAACGATTCTATTATAAAATTAAAAAAAGACTCAAACGCGTCTTTATTCAAACCCAAATCTCAAATTCGATTTAGCACACAAACGATCGCTCAACGTTGCAATAAATGCGATTCACTCTCGCGTGATTAATCAACGTCATCGCTATCTCTCCGCCGAAAAGTCTTTGAGATAAACGCTGCTTTATAACTCAATAACACAACAATATTGTTGTCCTATCGACAATATGTTACCAACACGCATTTCGGCGACTTATCGTCCAGGGGACCTCCTCGAGGGTGTCGCTCTTCGTTTACGTAAACCCTTCGGATGGCTAAGTGTTATGGCCGGAGCGATTCCCGCCTTTTCGATTTTGGTTTTATTGTCAACGTCTGGCGCCCGCCACACGCATACGAACCCTTTTAAAAACCCTTCGAGGGCCGGGCGAAAATCGCTTCCGATGAAGTCATTAAACGGTGGAGTCGCGGTTAATGCATGACGATTATGCTCTCGTTGATGGTCGCTTGTGGGAGATGTTTGTAAATATGCGATTCGCAATTGAAGTTTTTACATATGAAACGAAAATGTGACTTAAATTAATATTATATGTACGCTTCTGATGGTTTGTATAATAATATACATACGATTTTTTTCTTAAGAAAATGTAATTTTTTGCAAAAAATTGATTGGAAATATTCCATGTCATTTTCATGTAGGTCCCTTTTATGTTAAAAATTTCTATGTGTAAAAAAACGTGATAAAAATCAATCAAATGTACAAAAAAAAGCTTATTGAATCTTAATATTATTGATCAACTTCAATTTTGAAAATTGTTTAAATTATTATTATATGACTATTATTTTATAAAGCTAAACTTCGGTTTCTATAATACGCTGTAGCACCTGATTGAGAAACGCCGTTCTATTCTATAAATTGCATTAAATTTTATATCTATTAGAAACAATATGGGTGAATCTATGGCCTGGCCGCATTTAGGGTTAAGCGATAACCGAAGCATTAAGATAAGGTGAAACTAGTAAAATTTTAACAGTTGACCTTAGTCCATTATTGTAAACTGCTGTCGCCATGCTTATCTTCACAGTGACGACTCCAATAATAAACTTGTGTCGAGATGCAAACGTTAAAGTGTTATGTAGCAGATGCACTATCTGTGGAATTAATCGTTCGAATATACATAATCGTTTTCGATTTTTTTTTCTTCCGAATGATTTCTTCGCGGTAAATTACCTGCGCTTAAAGAAAATTTTTCAACTCGACCACATTTAGTGAAGTTTTCTCGGAAACTCGTTCCATTTAAAAATGCAAATTCAAATAATTTCTTTGTAACACGACATTGGCGATTTTCCGCATTGTTGCGCATTTCTGCAAGTTGAACGCTCGAATTACAACTTCATAACAAACAAAGCATTTTTCTCACGATTTATTCGATACTTTCAACAGTTAACTCATGTAAAATATTAATATTCAGAAACCTGCGTTATAAAACCTCAATATAAATTTTGAATCACAATAGTAACCCGTTTTATAGACCAAAGACTTTGATAAATGCTTCTGCGATTGAATTGATCCGACAACGATCCAGCTGTATTTTTTTTTTATAGTTATATTTTAATATCGCCATGAAATTGTCAATGGTATAAAGTTTGCGGTTTGTGTGATTGTGTGCGCCGGTCCATCATTAGTTGCATCGAGCCGGACGTAGGCGTTTTTTGTACAATTCATAATGGCTATCGTGACAACAGGGAGGCCAACTGTCATAAAAAAAATCGTAAATGTATAAACTCAAAAAAGGATCTATCCTAATTCGTTTTGAAGACGCCAGGGATTTTGAATTTCGCTCGGCGAATCGGTACGGCGCTTTTGTTGTCGAATTTTTTTATGCGAATTATTATCTGGGGGATTCCAATTTCAACCCTTCGCAAAATTAATATAAACCCTTCTAATTTCAGCTCGTTCATCATTTGATGTTTCAGAATAACTAGCGCAATTGAAAAATTGTTGGGCGCCCATTGCTAATTGAACAAGTACGATAATATATAATTGAGACATGAAATTAATTTTCATTAATTATTTTTTATGTATACGAATTGATTAAATATATTATCATCGTATACAAAATGAAATTATATTCACATGTCGAAAACGCGTGTTTTGTAAAACGCCTGAAATTATTCGCAGATTAAAATCGCAGCAGTACGAAACAAACTCAAATTCGCAAACACGAAAACAGTAAATCGTAGCTAATTTATTATTTTTATATAAACGCGATGAGATCTTTTCGGCTTTTGCAAAAACGAGAAACTTTTTCATTTACCCGCCGAGATTTTCGTCCGATAGCGCTTGCGGCCTCAATTCGCCCGAATCGTTCGATTTAATTAAAAACACGCACACGCGACGACCTCAAAATTTAAAAAAAAATCACAAAAAAGACATTCATTTTCGAAATGCGAATTTACCGTTTCGAACAGTCTCGAAGATTTATCTTAATGAAGGCGAAGGGCTAGCGGTTGATAACTTCTGTGCCGGGACCGGCCACCGGTGTTACGTGAATTAGCCACCGGTTTTTCGATATGAAACGAGAAAAACGACTCGATTCGTTTCTTATATGTGTATAAAATATGTTAAAAATATGTATGTGTGTGTGTGAAATAATTTCGAGATGTCGAATGGGTCGGTAATGATGTTCGTCGCGTCGCTTTCAAACAATTATTTATATTATCGTTTTTCGGGTGTGTATAAGTTTGTTCTGTGAGTTATGTTTATGTATAAAGGAAAAATCGTCGTGTAAATGTAAGTAATGAGATGGATAATGTGCTTGTGTGGTTGAAATGTTTTGTGGTTTTTTTGAGTCATTTGCGTTGCGATTTATTTTAATTATGTTATAAATGGTTGTTTAATACGGAAATGCCTGAATTTTTGTATAAAAAGCACGTTGTTTTTTTGGATAAATATTTGATTGAATAGATTTCAATCTTGTTTATTTTTTATTCAATAAATGTAATCGTTTTTATAAATTGTTTCAAAAAAAAAAACAATTGTTGCACTTCCTGAAATTTAAATATTTTGTAAAGCTCAATATCATTTTGATTATTTTTTAAAATATCAATAAAAACATTATCTAATATATGTAGGTTTTACATTATAAATTCAATCTTTTAAACTTGAAATTAAACTTTTAAACGTCACATGTAACCATCGGAAAGTGTTATTAAAACCGTTTTCATAGTAATCAAAGAAATTTTAACTGAATACTATGACAACGGTCTTTATAATACTTTTCGATATTTGAATTTGATGCTTTAAACCTGTAATGTACAATAAACCATTCTGATTTCATTGAAAGATAATAATAATGAAATTATATCATTTTCAGACTAATAATACATTATAAAATATTCATAATAATTACTAACTACATCACCGAACATTGAATCCTTCAACATAACACCGAACACAACCCATACGTTTTATACCCTTAACAACGCAGCACTGACAAAATTCAAAAACCAAAACGAACGAAAATAGCAAAGTCCACACATTCGCAAATATCTATAAAAATAATAAACTCCCGCGGTTCGATACAAATGAAATTATAAACCAATCTAACTAAGGGGCGGGCGGGCGACTCCCCATCGGTAGTAATCCCTCATAGACAACGGAATCACCCACTCCATTGTGTGGCTCGTTTTTATTGTCGATATCTCTGTTTATGTTTGCTTTTGTACACCGTTCGATGGAGGATCGTATGCGAAATTAGTGGAAGGATCATGCAGCGAGATGGATTCCAATCCGACTTCGTTACCATGAATAATGGTGGTTTTATTGGAAAATTTAATAATGATTGGAATTTTGTTCGAGTCAACGTTGTGGTTGTGTGATTTGTCAATATCGCCGCAATTGGTTTGTTAAATTTCGGATAGATTAAGTTAATAGGAAGAATCGTCATTGGAGAGGTCACGGGTTGATTACATGGCAATTTAAATCGTATTATATGAAATTTATAAACGCTTTACAGTAAATTATTATTAAAAAAAATTGATTTTATCAACTTTTCAAATTCATATACAGACACTGAATCAACAAAGGTCATTGAAATATACAATTTTCGAAAGTCAAATAAATATTGTAAATATTTTGCATTTTACTCACGGAAAAAATCCTATCGGACCGATGACATCTTTGTGCAACTTTCATCTGACGTTTTTGAGATCTTTTCGGCGTTCGTTTCTCCATTGTCTGTTCCTTCGACCGATAATGCATAATCTATGACATGTGCGCGGACTCTAAGGACCATGAAAGGTTAAACAGTTGTTCTGAGATATTATTTGGAATTCCACTAAACCGACTCAATTGTTGTTCGGGAACGCTCACGGATCTACTATAGTGAGAGCAACCCTCTAATAAAACTATACTCGTAAGACTTATTATTGTCAAGAAGATCCAGAGATCGAAAAATAATGGAAATCATATTTTTAATTTTTTTCCCAATTGAAAATACATTCGTTAGTTTGTTAAAATGATATACCTAAATATTAAAATATATTATAAAAATTGCCATTTTATTCAGTGCAATCCATCAGTTGGCGACCACTTCGATAGAACCATCTCGGCGGCACGATCTCCGAGTAATGCATGTAACAAAACAATAAGTTAGTGCCTTCAAGGAACGAAACACACGTGACTTGTTTTTGAATGGTCCCATTCTGGTTTATATAACGGGGGTGAGCCCCATGACAATAGCGTAATGTGGAACTTATTGTTCGGGAGAACCAACGGCACAAGGGCCTATCTTTTCGGGTCACCATACACCGATTTCGAAATTTGGAACTGTCAAAAAATCAGACAAGAGTTGTAAATTGAATATTTATTATAAAAAATGTACTTAAACTGTGTTATACGTATCATATGGTAATAAACAATTAAAAAAAAATATATAAATATATTTTATTTTTATTTAAATGAACGCGATTGAACAGTTTTAAAATATAGTTTTATAATATTGCAATAAAATAATATCCTTTTTATTTCATTATTTTATTTTTCCGAGAACGTATATGCACCCATCCCCATGGGGAAAATTATCCTATCACTTATTTATCATATCGTAAAAATGAGCGCTTCTACCCCACTTCCACCACCTTTTATATTCCTATCTATTTCATAAGGGACGTATTTTATAAGGGAACACGTTTACGTTTCAAAACATTGATTATTTATAATTGTTACCCGAACACACGAAGACCTTAAAACCCTATCAATACGATATTCACACATCGTTTCCATATGGAATTTTTTCAATCGCGAGATATCACGTATCGGATAATGATCGAAGATCCATCTCGAACGGTACGTGTCTATCGAAACAAAACGATACGAAAAAAAGAGGTCGAGGAATAAGCGCGATCTTTAGCGCCCAATTAGGGTGTTCGGATACGATTTTCGAACACGGAGATGTCGAAAAAAAAATGATGATGTTGATTTTAATGACACCGCTTTAATGAATGGCCAGGGGCCGGATGGGGCGGAGGATCACACACGAACAACGCGAAAAAAATGGATAAATACGGTGAATCCTTCGCCACTTCCTCGGATGACGATGTCGTATTTGTCCGTTTTTTTTATATATGGTGTTTTTTTTTTCGTTCGTTTCTTTCTTTCGACCGATTTAAATTGGTGTGTTTGTGATTTTTTTATGGTTTAATATGCGAGTGAGTTTGAAAGGTCGTATACGATATTTTTCCTGTTGCACGTAATAACGTTGTTTGTGTCATTTTCGAGTTTTTTTGAATAAAAAAAATATATTTCAATGTTGAGGTAATTTTTCAAATATATTCAATTTTATTCGTCAAATACGAGGAAAATATACGAGTATGTACACATTTATTCAATTTCGTGATAGTTATTTTTTCTTTATCACTAAATTTTTTATAATACATACTAATGTTGATCGGTCCAGGTGTTCATTGATAAATAAAACTCACGGTTGATAATAAATGTGTTACTGCATTTTTTTTGATCTGGTTCATGACATATTCTGAGATTTTATAGACAGTTTTTATATTGTTCTAATAGTTCAAATAGTTCAAATGGCTTACACAACCTTGTCCTACATATCTATACTAATAAACATGAAATATATAATACACTGCATATGACGATTCTCCCATTCAAATCATCCCATTTTTTTTTCAAACATCCAACTCAAGACACACCTCTTCCGAATTATATAATACAAAAGTATACATCGAACAAATTTAATGGATATGAATTGTATTAGCGTCGCCCAGCGATATGCGCGCGCACGACAGATAAACCCTCTGGTTAATTAATCAATTATGTGGTATAATGTCCGCGTATTGAAACGTCAATTCCGAGAAACAGGCGTTCCATTAACTGTTTATTGCCGATTTTACGTTTCACTCGGCCGTTCGAATGATAAAACTCGATAAATCATGACGCCGAACGCGCCAACGGCCGTCCCACGCCGCTGACGACGAAAGCTCGTCCGGACCCATAAATATTTATAAGAGTAAAAAAATTTGAAAGAAGTATTTTATGTATGGAATTTGTTCCTTGGTGATGGTGGCTTTCTTTGCAGTGGTGCAGTTTGGGTGTAGGAATGGGTTTGATGCTGAAAAAATTGATGAAGTAACTCAACTTATTCTGATTACTGAAAATGTTTCTATTATAGTTTTCATTTGATTGATCATTAAATGATTGTTTTTATAATAAATATTTATTCATTACAATGTTAATTCATGCTTCAATTTGTGAAAAATTACCAATGTAATTTATATTAGAAAAAAATTACATTTGATTCATTCAAAGTGCCTTTAGGCTAAAGTTTAATCACCCGAGATTCAATATAAAAAATTCACAATCGATCAAAATTTAAACGATCATATTGAAAAACGATTCATAGTTCATAAATAATGCCTGATAGAATTAAAATAATACTCAAGTAAGTTGGCAAGGATATTCATTTTCTTACTTGCACATTAGTGTAATGATTTAATAATATTTTTTAATATATTAGATTATTTTAATTTCTTTTGACCTTATTTGTGCCTTTGAATTATTTAAAGGAAATCTATTTATATCGAAAAATTATTGATGAAATTTCCTAGAGAGGTATAAAATATTCAAAATCCATTAATCAAAAGTTAAGCTAGTCAGGTAGTTATGTCGAAAAAAAATGGAATTTTTGCAGGAGCTACATTTTAATCGCAAATTAAAACAAATCAATTCAAAGAATATTCTTTAATATTATACACACAATTTTAAAATAAATTTATAATACTTAAAAAACAAACATTAATTCCGCGGTAACATTTCAAAATACGTCAAGCATTCCCATCACGCTTTATATTCGATAAACCCATCGAAAACACCAATATAATTACGTCCCTGTTCCATCGATAAGGCTCGCGTGCGAACTCATCGAAGCCTTCGAATGCAAAATCGTCGCAAGTGCACACCCACATGCATCCAGGGATGCATTATTGATGCACCGTAATAGAATATCCGTGTCCGCAAAGCAACCCCGTTCGACAAATCCTTCCCCAACTGATGATTTTGCAAGGGACGAGGGTAAAGGGATCGTCCTTCAATATGGGGTGGTGTTAGTTTTTTTAGGTCCGTTTTTATGTTCGGGAGGTGAGAATTTCAGCGTTGGATTAGTGCTTGATTCGGATTTATGTGGTGTTTTTTATTGATTGATTTGTGTGAGTCCATGAGTCCATTTTGATTGAAAATTTTATGTAATATGTGGTTTTTTTATCGAATGAAATCATCTTGCAGAACTATCTATAATTTTGATGAACAAAGCATAGTTGAAATGTGATTACACAATTATAATAAATTTTTATTAAGGTTATATATGTACATTTTTTATTACATAAATATAATACAATTCTTCTTACAATTTTTGTTTTATTTATACAAAAAATACTATATAATTTTCACATAAAACAAGAAGTACTTACATATGATATACATTAACTGAATTGACGCGCGCTTTATATCGAATTCATTTATTTCTATGACCAAATCACGATGAAAAATTAAATATATTAAAACCTAGGCACCCGATATAATTCCTAAAGCACATTTCACCCCATCGACAGATAAAATCCGTACAGATAAAGTAAACATCCGACACGGATCGAATGAATGATTCATCCCCCAATTGTGCACTATTCGCGCGCGCGCCCTTCTCCGGAGTCGTCGTTGTTTTATACTATTTTATTTATTCATCATCGAAGGGCAAAAAAGACGTTCATTTTATTTTATACACATACGAATAAATAAATGCGCGTCTATTACACGTTCGAGCCTAACAAATTCGCCTCTTCGCAGCCAATTTGCGAGATTGGTTCGATTCGACGCGTGTCCTTTATATGAATGAGGGGTTTAGATTCAAAATTCACTTTTTTAATCATCCGTATATAATGAAAGTTATCTATTCCGTATTATTTATGATTTGATTCATTTAAAAATTACAAAAGTTCTAATTTTATTAGGAAAGCTTCAATTTAATATAATTAATCGATATTCTTCAATACAATCAAATACAAATTCATTTTCAAAATAAAGTTAGTTGTTTTTTTCATATTTAAAAAATAATAATGAGCATTTAGTGACTTTTGATTCATTATGCCTCATTTGTGAGGGGTGGTAGATGTTTAAACAATTATTTGGCGACAACCCCGGCTTATAGGCGAAAAAGGATAATTCAGACTGAAACGCCACCCCTCATAACGAAGATTACCAATAAAAATGCAATTTTATTACTACTGCCAAAATTTATTATCCAAATATATTGCGTTGTAATTAAGTTAGGCGTTCGGTCTGCTGGACTTAATATTCAGTATCGTTTCGCGACGCGTCGAATAGTTAATTAATTTTATATTCCGTAGATTTCGAATACTTTTTTCGGTTTTCATATTAATTTCTAAGTCTCTTGAGCCAACTGAAAAATTTGTTTTGCTATTCGGTTTTGTATTTGTGAAATTGTATTAATAACGCAAATTCAATAATTCGATAATAACATTGGTTTATTTCGGAAGAGTTTCAATTTGCGTGGCGTAATTGTATGTGCGATTTAACTTTTTGATTAAAATTTTATTGAACGTATAAAATTTACAAACATATTACCATATTTTCAATTAACAATATTATTAAAAGAAACAAAACAGTTGTTTACGTATTCAAATAATAAAACACAAAATTTAATCATAATATACAAACTAATTGACGAGAAAACGTTTTCAATGACTTCGGAAGTTCAAAATTTTTTTTTAACATATTTATAACAAAAGAAAGATAATTTTGAAGAAGTTAACTATTGAAATGATCTTAAAACAATAATACGTGATCACTTCCATCTACTCATCGTATAACATAATATTAGCATAACATTGATAGTCGATCAAAAGTATAATACAATACCCGTATAATACCCGATCCTCTTTTTACACGGGGGATACTTTCCAGAAACTACCGTGTAAAACCATCAAAACTAGGATCAAGATTAAACCTTAACATAACAAGTTTATAAATAATCATAACATACATAAAATCTGAGCACCTCCAACAACACAATCAAACAACAAACCCCCCAAAAAACCATCGAAGTTGGAGAGCCACAGTTCTCCCATAATAATCGGCGCTACCCCGCCACCATAGGAACACCCTGGTTTGAAAAATGGCAATAACGCGTTTTCGAGGCCCACAATGGGGTAGCAACGAGGATGGACTAGCCCCGTGCCGATAATCGAATTAAAATGTCATTTGGCGTGAAGAGATGCGGCCGCCTCCTCGGGAACGTAATTGCGCGAATACGTAATCCCGGCAACGAGTCTACGTGCACATACCCACGCAATAAAAGCGATACTGTTCGGAAACAGAATATGGTAACCTGGGGTTTTGGGATGTTGGTTTGTGTGTGTGTTGTGTTTTTAGGTGTGTTTTTTGGTAAAAGTTTAGAATTTTTGGATGTATCAGTGTTTATTTGGAGTTGGAGTTGAGTGAATGTGTGATGTAGTCAATAGGTGGTTTATGGATGTTAGATGAAATTGATTTCGGTTTTGAATTTTTCAAGAGTCACATTTTTTTATTATTAGAGAAAAAAGTTATCGAATAACATTGGAAATGAGTTGTATATGATAACGATTTTGCCTTCAACTTCCATTCTTGAATAGTCATTCATATTATAGTATTTCAACTAAAAAATTTTTTAGTTCAATTAGTTTCTGAATTTGAATTGATCAACTTTAAAATACTCGAGATTTTATATTTAGATCATTTAATTAATGAATTATTCTGAGGAAAATGAGATACTATTATTATTATAGTTCTGCAAAAGTAATAGAATTTATAATAAATAGTTGAATGAAAAGTTTTAGTTTCGATAATTTATGACAGTCAAAAAGGGAATCAAAATAAAGTTGAAAGATTATAGTAAATGTATAGTAAAAGTATAAACCATAAATATTACTAATATATAAAATTCATTGAAATATAATAATATCACAAACGAAAAATATTGATACTCAATTTTTGTTTCGGACCTTGTACACTCATACAATAAACAAATGTACAAACACGTATAATACAAAGTACACGAACAGACAGACGTACATTAATGTAACATCATAAATTTGAAACGTTGCCCGGCCCGTTTCCCTTTTATACGAATCGGTCGACCCGATTAGCCGAATGAATTTGCGATTTGCAATTTGAAATGATTAAAATGAATCAGAGGATGAAACATTAACACAATCAAATCGAATATCCAATTGTTATAATACGAGTACAGATTAAACAATTACTGCAGTCAAAATTGATCATGTATTTCGGAATAACCTATAGTTTAATCGAGCGAACAAAATATTGTAATAATTTTAATCTCGTACAGATTTTTTATGGAAAGTAATATAATATTTTTGTTCTTCTATTTAAATTTTCATGAAATGAATACGTTTCAACGTACTATCGAATTGAAAACGTCGTTCGCGTCATACGGTTTAATTAAGCCTGTCGCGACAATTAACGACTAATGATGACGTTATTAACGTTAACGTTTCACGAGCTCACGTTCGATAAGCAGTTAACGGGTTGTCGAAAATGTCAAAAACGTAATTGGACGAATCAAATGCGCCGTAAATTATTCTGCGTGTACTTAATTGAAACCTATACATCATGTATTGAAAATTTTTGCACTAAAGGTGATCTATGATTTAATTTTTTTTATTGAGCTTTTTATAACTCACAAGAAACTGAATATTGAAATCGATCCTCAATAATTAGTTTTAAAGATAAAATAATAAGAATATTTATCATCGAATGAAAAGGGATTTTATTTAATTTTGATAGAGATCTTCTATAGATTTAGCGCTAATTAAAAAAAAATACATTAAGATACAATCGTTTCGTATTGAGTGACATTTAATTCGATTATTCGCGATTGATATTCGTATTCTGGCACGTGTATGAACAACATTTTAAATGGGAAAAGAGGGTTTCGCACCCATGACAAATGAACATGCGACAAATATAATTCCCCCTTGATACGAAACAGATATTCCCCGATCACCGGTTAAAGATCATAAAGCATGGCAAAGTGATTCAGTCAACCCTAAAAATAATATACACCGCGTTTCCTTCCCCCCTTAATAGGCTGGTACTGGAAATGAACAAGTGACGTATTTTAGTCAGGTTCATTTCGATTTTTTTATTAGAAAAATATTTCACAGCATTTCGTCTGTTTTATGATGAAATCGTGGTGTAAAAATTGTAATGTTTAATGTTAGTAATATTTTTGGACGCACAATTGAGGCTTAAAAGCAAAACGCTCATTTATTTGTAGGATAAGTACATTAATTTTCGAAACCCTGCCCGTAAACTAATAACTGGCCCTTGTTATTCCGAACCGTTTGATTGTCCGATGCAGATGCGCTCAACTTTTTTATAAAATTTTTTTTAAACCCAGTAAATGAAATATTTCACGTACAAAAACAAAGAATACAATATAATGATACTTTTTAACAAAATAAAATAAAGCAAATTTGAATACTAGTATAATAAAGTTTTCGTATTTTCCCATGATAAATTTGGATGTTGACGTGACATTTGATTTTAATTATTATATTGACATTGATGTAAAAATATATTGATACGTCATTTCATATATTCATGTATAAAATAATACATGACAAATTTCATACTTAATTTGACTTTCTCTTCAATACGTTTTGAAATTATTGTATTCTTACCGATATTATTACTGTAGTTTCATTACAACTGCATACAAACAAAACAAATAAATTATGTAGATAATTTTCGATTTCACATAAAAATAAGCAAGCAATTCCAACTAATCATACATTATCCTCAATACCTACACCATCATTGACAAACATAATATATTTCTTCCATTCGAATCGAAATTTTCCTCATAGATCCAAACGCAACGACACAAACCTTTAAAAAACCCATAATTCACACGAACCGTTCAATTCGTCCTATTCAAAGCGCCACTTTTCCAAACAAATTTTCCCCCAGAAAGGTTTGCAACTCAGGCAGTCTCTCGTAGCAACAGTTATAATATTGTTTGAGCTACTCCTGCCCCCGTATTCCAAGGCTCAATCAACTGCTGATTAAAATGTAATCGGATAAACCACCGCTCCGAGTCCGGGAGGGTTCAACTTGCGGAGGTGGTGCTACACACCCCATACAACGAAACCCTTCACAAAAATATAACATCGATTCTTTCATATGTGAATACGAATTACATAGGTCCAATAAACGATGCAATTCCAAATCATTTGAATTCCACAAAAAATCGTTCAGAACTTTTTTATCAGAATAATAATTCAAAATTTCTTAAAATAAAATAAAATGATGATCCTACCTTTTTTGATTAAATTAGATAAAAGTTGTATACTCTCAATAAGATTTGGCATTCGGTGTTTTGTTTTGTAGAACGGTGTTTGTCTGTTTGTTTGTCTCACAGCCCCTAAAGCTAACTAAAACCAGTCGGCAAACTATGTACGTGCCCGGTAAAGATCGAAGGGGTGTATCTGATTCCCCCGGGAAAAATTAAACGGGGACTGAATTGAAAATCGCATTTCCATTAAGATTACATGTGCGCTCGCGTTACAAACGTGTGAATATTTCATGGGAAATTTTTCTGAACCGCGCCGCTCATGTAGTGCTATTATATATCAATCAATATGCATCAGATGGAGGAGAATGATTCGTTATATTTTATAAGATCCATTATATAGATTGAATATATTTTGAGTGCATGAAAATCGTTAATCGTTATTATCAATAAAAATAATTTTCTTTCGTATTTAAATCATTATACGAAATTTTTAAAAACATACATTTTTTACCGATTCATCCATAGATTGAACTCGAATTCGCATCAACTCAACAATCTCCAATATAATTTCAATTACTATAACGTTTCGAATGGACTTTCGCACTAGATGAAAATATTATTGTGTTTGGTGTCGGTTGCGGTCCGACTACACTTCTACACCAATAAAGGTGATGTCGATAAAGGGCCCTGTTGGCAGCTTGAACCCGCATCAAATGTGCCATAATCCCTTAACTAAAGTGTTGAGGGCCCTCCCGAACCACCCACCTGTCGCACCCACCCTCGATGGCAATCAATCAAACAGCCCTAGAAGAGTGAGAGGACGCGAATCGACGAACCGCCCTCTTGGATACCTCGCGTACCAATTAAACGTCCATATGAGGCGAACAGTATCAAACTTCACCACTTATAAATTTTTTTATAATCAAATATCCGAAAATTATTTTTCATGTACAAAATATAATGAAATATGATGATTTTTTGTTGGAATTTATCATGGATACATCATCAACATATCGACCTATACATCGGTTCAAGTTTCATGTATTTCCTGCAATTCTATTACATGAAAGTGTTAGTTTAGGTTCTGTTCGTCTCGTGAAGTTTATCTTTCGGAAAATTCGAAGCTCGTGTGAAGTTCTAGGATTATTAAAAACATATATTTTTCGACGATAATCGTCTAAATATAGCGTATTCGTGCCCACCCCAAACTGGCTTCGGTGCGCCCATTAAAGTGGAATCGTTTTGTGAACGTTTCACGGCAGACCGATCATCCCCGTGGTTTTAGAACATACGTGCTTCGAAATGGTTCTGCGATAAGGCAAACCTATAATTTGATGTTTTTCTAGATTATACACCCCGACCGCGGGCACAAATCGTTCGTAGAAATTGTCATTTAGAACCGCTGTTTCGTATTAGAATGATCCCCGATTTTATACCTGTACGATTGTTTCGAAAGCATTAGGACAACTGACGCAATGTTCAATGACTCAATTTTACATTAAAAAATACTTATAAAAGATAATTTTTATGTCCAATCATAGAATGGTAGACATTCGATTCGAGATAAGTTGTCCATAATATTTTTTTATGACGAAAATGCTTTGAGGAATAAAATCGATCGGTTGGGTATTACATTTGATGGTTGAAATTTCAAAGCGTATGTTTTTTTTAACTGTTCGTATATTATATCACTTTAATTGGATTTATCCAGCAACTCCCCATACGGTTCTGTCTCTGCCAAATGTCAGTTCGTATAAATTTAATTGCCTGTCATTTCTTTTCATATTTTACAACGAGGGCAAAACATTACAGTATGGCACAAAGGCAATATACAGGTGTTCTTTTATAAATTGATCTTTTTTGAATTTAAAAGGAATTTGTTTATTTTTAATTCAAATTACGTTTTTTGTGAACTTTTAAGTAGAATTTAATAGTTGATTGACATTTCAGATTAATATTTGTATCTAGAAAAGGTTTTAAGACGACCACACCTGAATTTTCAATTTATTAGTTGAACCATAAATCAATTTAACGTCCCACTAATTTATTTACAAGTCTGCATTATCGTTAAAATTTAATAATGTATACATTGACCATTCACAATCACATCAACTTGAAAATTTCAATAAAGATTTATAACACGATAATAAAAATACCTTGACGATGATACGATCATTTATTTCGAACACAAATAATTAAAAACATCGATGATTTCATTTTTACAGTCGAAATTTTATGATCGATCACGACTTTGTACATTTAATCGTCGGACGTTGAAAGCGACGAAGGACAATAATCTCGACTAATGAATACTTTTTGTATATTTTCGTGGGCGTGCAATCGGAAAACGAATCTCATTATACGAAAGTTTCACGTAGAAAGTTTCGGTACAGCAGTTATTAAAGTAATTTTTCCCTCGTTATAAGTCTGTGTTTGTCCCGATTGCGTGTCTGTCTCAGTGTGTCTCACAATTAGGCGCAAATCAAAACGCGACACGACATTTGACCGGACACGAACACAAATGCCGTTCAAATTTCGTATATATAAATATTTTTGAAAAAAAAATAATACTAGAAAATCATATCGAATAGTTCCCTGAATTGAGATTTTGTGTGAAAAAATCATATGTTCTATTTTTCATAGATTTTCAATATTTTGAATTTCATTCGTGGATTGATTGTTTTGCTTGATTAACGGTAACGCGATATTTCCATCCAATTTGTCGAGCGAAATTCGATTTCAACTTGATATAATCCAAACTTTGAAATGTTCCATTTAAACTGCGAAACAAATTAATTTCTAGATTGCGAACACAATCCGACGTTCTTTCAATGAATAAGTATCTGAAAATGAATCGAAAATTTGCCTTCGTAATAAAAACTTCAGGTGTGGGGATTCATACCATTTTTTTTATTGTTTTTAATAATTGCATTTCTAGATTATTTTTACATTTCAAAAGTCATCGAAAATGAAATTAAACATTCAATTGAAGACCACATCATGACTTCTATATTGTGCTGTGTGTGGGTCTTTCGAAAGCTAAAAATACTAATTTTCTTATTCAATATTTCTAACATTAATTTAATCGTATCAGCTATACACATAATGTTTTATTTCATATGTATCTAAATTCAGATGCTCGTTTCTAAATTTACAATACTAACATGTATAATAGATATTTTGATATGTACATTTGCACAATTTTATTGAAGGAAAAACAATACAGAAAAGAAAACTTCAAATCGTTTAAATGTAATTTTTGATTGAATATGTAATTTGAATCTACTTTCAATAAAATTCAGAAAGAGACCTCAAATTTAAATAAAGAAATTATTGGCTATTTCTAATATTTACATTATATTTCGCAACATTCCAAATTACAATTTTGAAATATCACACATTCATACATCGTATTATTTCTATTTAATACTACTTTATGTACAAAGTTTAAGTACTTCTATTAATTGCAATATTATCACAAAACATGATTAATTCGAAAATTCTACCAAAATTATAAATAACATTATCACTAACAAGTTAAGAATAAAAATAAAGTTTATAATACAACACAAATTAAATATATAAACTAAACGTATCACATTACTTATCATATTGCTTTATTTAATTTTTCATAGAATATAAATTAAGACTTAAATAATTATTCAAATATATACATTTTGTACATAAAAATGTTAGATTGCTTCAAATATTTCAAAACCTAAATTTTTATCAAAATTTTCACCATCGTTAAAAAAAAATATGAAAAGTTCATTCAAACTCGAAACTAAGTCACATCTCTAATACAATGCTATAATAATCACCTTTTTTTCATCCCACACAAAAAGTCCATTTGATAAACTTTTATTTCATGTCAGCCGAATTCCTAATTTGAATACCTGCACAATCAATAGAATATAGATAAAACATTATTGCACAATCGTTAACTATACAATAATAGGCCAGACATCGAATGAACCACGTTGAAATATTTCCGATGATTATTATACATTATTTTGTCATTTTTGAATCATTAACCGAAAACACGAAAATGGCACCTCATACAATATTGCACAGTTTCAAATTTAGCATCGACTCGAATGTAGCGCTTTTATTAAACGGCAACTCCTAAATAATTTCAGAACGAACCTCGCACGAAAAAAAAACGCCCAATCAAAAATTAAACAACCAACATTATCGATTACTCAAACATCGAAAATCGAACCGAATTATTGCAGAAAACAGTTTATATAATGAATCAGTCCATTTCATATTGAAAACGTCCATTTTTCCATGACGTCTAGCATATCGGTGATGCAACAGGGGGTGGTGGAGGCGGCAAATAGTGCGGGGGCGGAGGCCCATGGGGTGGCGGCTGGGGCGGGGCTACGCCCCATGGCTGCAGGCCCTGAAGGGCGGCGAGGGATGGGGGGGCGTGGGAGTTGGGTCCTCCGGGGCCCCCAGGGCCTCCCCCGTACCCCTTGCTTAGGGCTTCTGCTTGTAGGGAAATCATCAATCTGCTGGCTGCTTGCCTTTCAGCTTCGCGTTCTTCGGCTGTTTGTCGTCTGAAAAATGTTGGATATTAGAATTGGTTGTGAAAATTTGAGATTGAAAACATTTTTTATGTGTTATTTAAATGTTTTGTGTTTGTTTTGTGATACAATGATTAAATTTTGATGTGAAATAATTCTCATTTAATTTTTTTTATGAATTATTCATTTTTAAATTAATAGTGTCCAAAATAAAGCTTGTGTTTACTTTTTAAAATTCGCATTAAAATGCAATAATTTAAATATTCCATAGATGACACTAGTATAATAATTTATAAAAAATTTATTCATTTAATTTTGAAATTCTGTATAGTAATAAAACATGGATGAAAATTGAACGCATAAACAATACTTGATACATGTAAATTATTTTGAATAAATTTTTTTTTTTTTATTTAAACGATGTTTGCTGAACAACCGATCGTTTTACGTTATCATTGGACATAAATATTTAATCACGATCGAATCGACTGATTAAAAACGATCTTCGTCCGAAATGAACGACCGCACTCCATTTGTCGCATTGATAAAAAATTTACGAAACTCGAACCGAATCGGTAGCATGCGTTTTAACGATTTGTGTTTTTTCGGTAATTCATTCGAGCCCCACTTTGTACCATCGATTATTTACCATTCAGCATATCAAAAGCTTAATCATGCAATACTTACAATTGTATTTTTTAACTGAATCATTTATGAAGGATCAATCTTTTTTGAATCACGCGGACATTTTTCGAGTAAACTTCTCAGTAACTTTCCGAGACACCTCCGCCTCATTATCAACAATGACCGTTGTGAAACACATAAACAATTAACGTGCGGCCGCGAACGAGACTTGTCAATTACAATAAAAATAAAGAATCGAATATAAAAATGCGCTATCTTGAGCGTTTATCGCGCGGGCCCGCCCAATAAAACGTACGAATCCGAATCGAATCTTCGAGTTCTTCCCGCGCCGTAATGTCTTAATAATCGTAAATGGCGACGATTAAAATTTGTCTGACATTTTTTATGGTGCCGTCGGTTCGGCCGCGTATAAAATATATTATATTGTAATAATATGATACACGCATCGGAGGAAAATCGTGTCGCATGGTGGAAGGGTATCGGCGTTTATTGGCCCATCAAAGTGCGCCATCAATTTATTTTCAACTTTTATCCCGGCCGAACTGTCCATTTACGTACTTTTCCATAATGGCGATAAAATTACGTTTTATTGCTTTTTTCTGTTTGTTTTTTGACCGACGCTACGGCGGCGGTCCGTCGATTTCCACCTTTTGATTTCTCCGCCATTTTCATGCGACTTTCTTAACTAATTTTGACTCATTTCATATTTTCTAACAATCATTAAATTATATAAACGGAAAACCGTCGACTTTCATATAAATCGTATATATATAATGATATTAAATGGGCGATTAATAAAATCAACGATGAATCGAACTTGGCCGCAAGGCTTTCGCCCACTTAGCGTTTATTGTTTTAATTGAAATATTAATTTCGGGTGCATAGTTTATGCGACGGTGGTCGGCCATCCGGGACCCTGGTCCCTTTTATCCGGCACTTTATGGACGACGATTAGCGAGAGTGGAGGTTCATTAAGTGGTGCTTTGCAGAGACGCGAAGGGGTTCATTCTAAAGCGAAAGAGGGAACGGTATGTTGGCGAAAGGACATCGGCCAAAGACTAACACCCGCAATCGATTAAGCCTCGCTTTTGCTTGTGTATGGTCTTGTAGAAACGTTGATTCTCGTTTTACGCTTTGTGTGTTCGAATTGAGTTGTGTAATGTGTGGGTGTGTCGTTTTTTATTGATGATAGGATTTTGAAATTATATTGTATGTGGAAACCCAATAAAAATCTATTGAAAATCGTCGATTAAAGATTTATGATATTTCTTTGTTTGTATATGGTGCTGTTGAAGCTTTTAAGAGAAATTTGGTATAATGTGTGTTAGATTTGAATTATATAATGGAGCGTTTCTCTGAATATGTTCCGTAAAACTTTACCAAAATTAACGTGAGCTTAGAATGATTTTAAATAATTCAAAAAGCTTCAATGTGTTGTACTAAGATGTTTCATTAAAATTTCACAATTTGTGAAATTTTTATCATAGAAAAAAAATTAGAAAATGCTGATTTATAACATATTTATTTACAATTCAATATATTTATCGAACTTTTATGAGAATATGAAAATGTCTTTATAAGAGTAAGAAAAGAAAATTGTGTAAATATATGATTTGTAATTCAATACATAAAAATTATCATTTTTATCTAACAACAATTTAATGTTTAAAATTGAAATTAAAAACGATGATACATTTAAACCCAAAAAAGCACAAAACAAATTTGTACGATTTGCTTGTAAATCCAAATCTAACAAAGACGCAATAGATAAAACTCGGCAGAAGCAACCACAAATAAATTACACAACCGCTAATAAAATTCCGATTGAATAACGCCCACGGCTTCCTCCGTTTTAAAGCGCACCTCCACATTTTCCGATTGATTTAGCCTTGGCACCCCAGTGAAAAACGACCGGGAAAATCTTTCGGGAAAGCGCGCAAGGTTTTTCCCGCTTTTCCGACTCCCGATTGTTTTTGCACCGCGGCAGCGTCAAAGTAATACGCGGGACGGCCGTTTTTCGTAATTAATCATGCTCGAAATTCAGCAACATTAATTCGCAACCGTGAAAATTAATGACGCAACGAGTTAAAGAGAAAGCGGCGGGCCGTAATTGGATTAAAATCAATTTAAATTCCGTTATGAATTAGGCGGGAGAGTTCCTTTCGCACACCGGGATAATAAAGGTTGTGCCCCATCCGCAATAACGAACCGAATTGTTTATTATTTATTTCGGTTCGGTTTTCTCGTAAATTCGTTTTCGTCTTTTTCGGTTTTGGATGCTTTGTTTTTAGAATTTGCGAAGGGTTGAATTATTCAGAGACGTTCTTCATATCTGAGTTTTATTATCAAAAGGATTTTTCAATTATAAATGTTATTGTATTTACATACATTTCATATATTTTATATACTAGAGTATGAATTGTATATTTTATTTAATATAAAAAAATATTTGAGATAAACAAAAATGTGTTCATGAATATTCATAACATTTCATAATAATGGCGTCACATTTATCTACCTAACAAGTTTCTTCACTTTGACACTCATCAAGTTTTTCATATTCATTGAAGCATATAACGATACAAATATTATTAAGATAATTATAATCTTCTCGTTTCGAATTAAATATATAAAATAAATTTATATTCATATCATTTAATAAAGATAAGTTGAGGAATTCGCATACATACAAGCTATCATATCCACAACTAAATTTACCATAAAAAAATTTCCACCAACACAAATCAAACAAAAACCAAAAATCCCCAAAAATTACTGCTGACACGACCAAAAGACAAAACTACAACCATCACGGACCAAACTAAAACGCAAAAATATAAAAGCCCGGCGCGTTTATACGAACTGAAGCGAAAGGGGGGCATAAAAGGCCATCCTAGGGGCGGTCCTTGTCCACGGAATAGTACTGTTTAAATATTTGAAGAAGTCAAACTGGCTAGCGGTGTACCTTATACAAAATGGATCGGACGTGCAACGGGGGACGTTGTCGCAAACGCGCGACTGACTTGTATCCCGAACGAAACCCACCCCCACACTCCTGGTTTTGGTATTACCATGGAAATTCCTGTCGATATTGTACTATTCAAATCACTGGAAAGTGTATGAGTTTGTAGTTGAATGGTAGGAATTGAAGGAGAAAAATTCTGTCGGTCGTTTCATGTTGAATTAGCGATTGGTTTCGCTATGTGTGACTTTGTTGGTGGATACGAAAATTTTAAGTTTAATTTTAATGTTATTGATAAAAAAATTCTGATTTATAAGACGTATGTATAATTGAAATAAAAATCTTTTTGTTAACAATTATCTTTCAGATCAAGATAAAGTTTAAATAATTATATACGTTTAACTGTGCAAACCCAAACAATTATTCCGCACTAGCAAAAACTACATTAGCGATGTACTCCGAAATTAAAATTGTACCTTAATGAAATACGACTGCATCGTTTCGCTAGTTTGTTTTAATTAAGAGCGTAACGATATTAAAACAACGGGGACTAATCGAATTAGGCGCGAAAAAAATATTAAAACGCTTTACACAGGACCTAACGGAGGAGCACGTACGGAAAATTTCCAATGTGGCCAACAGACGCGTTTTCCCTAGTTTTTTTCCTTTCTTTTATTTTTGTCGTTTTGGTCGGATTCGGGCGTACGTAATTATCGTCGATTCAACAACAATGCTCACCCGAGTGCAAACTCCGCTTCCTATGCGCTTTAAAATACCTGGTGTATCAATTAGTCAAACCGTAACACCGTGACCGTACAGCTAAAGCTGCTGTGACACAAAAAACAAATAAATATATTTATACAAAATAAAACGTTTATTTTTTTGAATGGCAATGAGTTGTATACCCTCGCGACGGACAGATGTTTCCATATTAAAACGGCGCCGAGTGCGAAATTTTCGCTCTATTAATACGGTTAAGTGATTCTTATCGTTAAGTGACGAAGTCGATGCAATTTAATTTATTTTCGTACATTTGTAAGTAATTATTTTTACGAGGTGAAAAAATTGTTTACGATTATCGAATTAAGAAGGGGTGTATTCAGACATTGTATATATTTGATATTTCAAATTCATTACGTAAGTTTTCATACTATCAAAAGGTTTTAGTATACAATCATATACATATTATATAAGTTGTATTATATTATACAACTTAGTAAATTATACAACAGTAGCGTACAACTCATTGGCAATTGGTTAAGCGCCAAGGGTACTCGATTTGAAGAGCGCCAAAGGCACCCTCTTTTTTTCAATTTAATAAAATGAATGTAAAAATTTAAGATAATAATTCTAAGTATTTTTGAAATATCCGAATAAACAATTAAGTATTTTGTTTGAGGCAAATTGCAATTTAATATCAATAAAAAACGAAAAAAAATTTTCGCCTGTGGCGCTATCCTCAATAATATAATATTTCATTTTTTTTATAAATTAGCATTTGATTTTTATTATAAAATTTTCAAATGATTATTTTCAGACAATTCAGATTTTTTCCATATTTTTTTAATACAATAATTTTTAATTCTTCTGATCTAATAAAAAAAAATAATAGAGGGGCGCCATATTTTAATATTCACCAAGGCCGCCAAAAACATTGCTACGACTCTGATTGTACATAACAATTTTACATAATTCCTTACATAATCCTATATTTATACAAAATCACCACTTTAAATAGCCATTTGACGTTGTCGACTACTTGTCGCCATGACACGTCGGGCCTCGCAAATTTATTCAAATCGTCAACGTCAGACGCCACATCGGAAACGCGATCGTCACACGGGAATAGAGACACGTCCAAACAAACCACCGCATCGAATGTGATGGAAAATCACTTTCAATACACCACGGAAATCGATCAATGCCCCGCAAGCGGAAAAAGTCAAGTGTGTGCATAGTGTATGCGCGTTAAAGGCACCGCGTCAACCCCGGTATGTCGATTTCGTTATTTATTCAACGGCAAGATTCGATGGTTTGAAGTTGAAACTCTGCATACGTTGCATCGACTAATCGAATCAACTTCGACTACGTGTCCGATGGAAGGATATTCAAATTTAACCCTTTCTAGTTGGAGCGGTGACAATATATAATGCATTGCGAAGTTCGACTCCTCTATCAATATTGGATTTCGATTCGATTCATATATGCATAAATAGTTTCTAAGTATGTATGGTGGTTCTTTCATTCGTAAAATAATGGGTTCAGAAAATGAGGTAACGACACTAGTGGTGCTCCGTTTTTTTTTTTGCAAAAATGAAGATGAACAAAGATCTTTTGTCAAATCATGAAATTATACGTTAACATGTTGGCTGAACTTCCTGAATTACGTGATAAAGCTTTCTTTTTGAAAAAAATTGCATTTTCAAGATTTTATGAACATTTTAAAAAATTTCATACTTTCGTCAGTTTTCGACCATTTTCGAAAATCAAAAAACTAGTGATTGACCAATCGTAAGTTAATATTTGACAAAATTACCGTTTTTGTTGTGATTTTCTACCCCAGACAAGTACTGAAAATCATTATAATCATGATTCGATACTTGACCATGCTGTTAATTACATTTTGTAATAATAAGATAGCAAAAAAATTAACTTATTTAATAAAAGATTCTATGATAATTCATATAGTTAAAAATTCAATCACAAAAAGATTGCAAACTTAGGAGCTCCTCAACGTGAACGAAAACCATTTCTTAGCGAAAACGTTAAGAAAATAAAAGTTTCAAGGCTAAAAAAATTATTGTTGAAATTAATCGTCTGTCATTTCCATATACAATCGAATTCAAGGGAAAATGTTTTGAGATTGGATTATTAGATATTATAGCTTATTTATCCGTACTCTTTCCGATAGATTGTCTCCCTTTAAAACCTTAATTTTTACGTTTTCCTGAGAAATAGTCAACTACAGGTACATGGTCTATAACTGGTGTATTACCTTACCTTATTTTTTATATTGACAATATAAATCAATATAATAGTACTTTACAACATGCGATACAGTGTTTTGTACAATTATTTATCTCGGTCCGACTTGATTGACTCGGTGTAACGTGTTGGGAGGGCGCACGTGCGCTTTTTGCGTCACAATAAAACGGATATCCATGTTACCGAAAACGTTCCCTCATCCCCGTCATATAATAGGGAACGAGGATGGAGAAGGGCGTAAAGTTAACGCACTTAACTTAACTCGATTTGGTGGCAGCCACGTGAAAATCGCGTTAAAACACACGTTACGCCGTCGCGTAAACCGTTTTACGAACGACTATTCCGAATGTACACCGCGTTCGCATTTATTTGATTATGAATTATTGTAATTAATCTATTTAAATTTGAAAATGCTACTATTTTTTTAATAATATTGAATTAATCTCATGTTTTTAATTAGGTTAATATTGAATCATTTTAAAGAACGATTAGAGTTGTAAATATATTTTTTGTTCTATAATGGTGCAAGTGCACAAAAATTAATAAAAAAAACTTCCAAAAATTACATCTATAATTGAAGCATATTAATCATAAATTTCGTTTATCGTTGAATGGATATTTCCTAAAAAAATTACACATAATACATTCTGAATACTCTAATATCAGTTCACAGAAGGTTTCAATCATCATCATTTTTATTACTCAAAACTCAATAAATTTTTACAATGATCAAAAATCCAATCATATTATACGAATCCAAATAAAAATCGACTATAACAATTCGAAAACGTATTGAAAGATCTAAAGAAAAACCACGATACAAACCACGTACGATCGCCATCGAGATTGACGGCGCGTAATTGCATCGTCGAATTTTATTGCGGACGGATTTCCAGGGGTCGTCCCGTTTTATTTTCGCTCTTTTCCTTCCACGATGGAAAGGGCCATCCTCCCTCAGATACAGCCTTCGTAAAGACGTGCTTTATTCCCTTTGTTGGCCGCCTGACAGGGCTAATTGCGTCGGCTCGTGGAGGTCCGCAGACCCAATTGAATTACAAGTTTAATTGTTGCCGACATCCAACCCCGTCTGAGAGGTCCTTTCTCTCACCCTTTTGCCTCCTTCGTCCTCTTGGTAATGAATCCCGCAAAGTAAATTCGTGGATGCTGGCGTATACCAGTGTATATGAAACGGCGGATTAACCTTTCCGGTGTGTTGTTTGAGCGTGACATTATACTGTGTGTTGAATTTTTTTTTCATTTACGTGGATTAAATTTAATGAAAATTATTAAATATAATATTAGGATAATATAATAATAAAATATTAATTTTACAAGGTCAAATTAAAATTAACTTTCGTATTACTTTCAATGATAAAAATAATTCGATCAGTTTTTTATTATAATGTTTATTATATTAAATTGATAAAATATTACCAATCGATACAGAATTTAAATTCGTCATTGTATAGTATATACCTATATATATATATATTAGAATGAATAAGTGTAAAAAATTGATTTGATATTTCAAAATCGATACAATATCAAGGTAAACATTTTATCGAAAAACCTCGTATAGTCCGGAAAGAGCCCCAACTAATTTTCGAACTTCGAAAAAACGCCTCAGCTAAAGCACACCTCACCGCAACCATACACGTAATATTTCCAAATAAAATATGTATCAAATTTCGGTCGTGGTAAATTCGCAAAGCATAAAAGGAGACGCGAACGAAGTGGTGCTTTTACCGCGGGACCACTTCATTGTGGGGCGGGGCGCAAAAGCGCGCGAAAATCCTTCCTAATTTTCATTATTTCAAACGCGTTTTAACCCTTCGGGGGCCCTGAATATTTCACGAGTCACTCACTACAGGCGGGGCCCCTTTTACCCCGAACAACCCGGGTATTAGCGAAATTAAAATTTCCTCTAAACTTAATTAAAATTAACGCGTCGCTTCGCCGCTTATTAAGCGAAAGCGAGCGCGCGGCCAAAAGCGCTACCAACTTATAATGACCGACAAAAGGAACTTTGCACGTTTCAGGCTCTATTTTTGCGGTCGTAAATTAATACAATCTTTCTGGTACGCTTGTTTTTTCATTTGGGAAAAATTCCCGGAACATAGTGCTTTTTATAGGCGCATAAAATTGATATCGTAAACTATAATGGATGCTTGTAAAAGTTACTCAAGTTCGACTTTCATTTATTATTTTTGTTTCAAACAATTTTCTTACCAAAAGTACAATATTATCTCTTCTATTTTAAATTATTATATATAAATTTTAATTTTGAAACGAAGATGCATACATTTTATTATAAAACATATCTATATAGTCCCAAATATTTTATTAACAATATGTCAAAATTTTATAATAATAAATTTATAAAATAAAAAAATGAAATGAATTTGCAAATTGCATTAAAATTGAAAAATAGAAGAGCATTCGAGCGTTGAAATCTACTATTTTTCGAAACGCGTTGCGTAAAAACGACATATAAAAAAAGAACGTTAAAGACGATCGTATCGCCTGTTAACTTTTATCACGTTTTCGTCAAAATTTTCAGATGCCAATCTCTTGTCATGCCTCCATGAACCATTTTTTATTTCGCAGAATCCGTCCGTTGAATAATTGAAGGAGGCTTTCACGCGTAACGACATTTCAAAAGTTGCGAAGCCGACGGCGTCTTCCCGTAGTAAGAACAAAATCTTAGTGAAAACGAAAACGAATAAAACGTTTAAAAAATAGCTTTTGTCTAAAAAATAAATACTAATGATTCTTTATTCGCATTGCATCGTTGTTTTTTTTTTTTTGCGTTTTACTCGAAAAATATCGCCATTGTCCGACGGACAAAAGGAGGAATCGGTCGAATATTAATATGTATGAAAATCGTTGTTGACTAATATTAATGAAGAAGATAAATGTGAAACACGTCTAACTCTCGAGACTATCATCTTGTTAATGAAAAAACTTGACAATTCACTTAGCGATGGGTTCATTCTTTTGTCAGGTGTTTTCAACGTGCACAAAACTCGAGGGAGAGCTTTTAAACTGTAGCAATTTAATATTTTATATCTTCCATTTACATTACATTAAGTATTTTGATGTAATTCATATGAATTTAAAATGTTCACAATTTTCTTAAACGAAAACTATACATCAACAATAGTTTGTAGTACAAAACTCTAAATTAAATTCTACTAATTTGAATATGGAATTGCCTTGAAAGCCTCTGACATTTGAAAGCATCACGCGTCGCGATAATGTTCACAAATCATTGTCAAGGCATTCAAACACAACACATTGCTACCGTGATGACATAGTTTCGTAAAATATCACCCTTATTTATATGCTCTTTAAAAGCTCTTATAAAAAAATTTATACAATGTATTACATCTTAAGCCATAGATACGCAACATTATAATTTGAGTAGTTTTTACGAGACAAAAGCTTAATCAAGCCGATATAAAACCGACTCGTGACGGTGTGAATTAATTAAAATATTCCATCATTGCTAAGCCATTAATCACTTTCTTTTTTTGCTCAACGTTCAAACTATCTATTCATTTTATATTGTTGATACGTAATGGAATATATTACGAATTCAATGATCGATCATATCACTTTTGCGCTACCAGTAAATGATGTACGTTTGATATGCAAATATTTTTATTACATTGCAAATTTGAAAATACGATAATTTGTTAAATAAAAAAACGATGCATAAGCATGACGATACTATCACAATCAATTTTTAAATCAAAAAACATTTAACACCACATCTTATGTTTTATAAATTATTCAACCACTCATTGCAAACACAAAAATTTAAAATTCCAACTCCAAATCACAATTTGTCTCGAGGCTAAAATGTTATACAAAACGCCTCCGAATTTCGTGCTCGGCGGCGCGCTCCTATTTAAATTTTAACATTTCGAACGACAAAATCGGAAACCGTAACATCGACGCAATCAAGATATATCCCGGCGACCCTTTCCCGCGTTTCACATTTATTTTTCACTAACAGAAATATTTATTTTTTTGTTTTATTCCGACACGTCGTTGGCGCCACTGGCCGCTATCTGCCCGTCGGGCGGACACAGATTGTCCATTAAAAGGGTCGCTCCTACACGCGTTGTGATACCGACGGATTCTTTGGATGCCCAGGATTCATTTTCTAGGATTCGATTGTAGTTGTTGGATGTTTTGGGATGTAGGTGTGTGTGTTTTGGTGTGATGGTTGTACAAATTAATCGTGTACGCGTCGCTATGTATGTCATATTTCATACGGAAGCTTGTTATCTGGTTCGGGATGGGTTTTGATTTGTTCTTCGGTCGTGGGCGATTTTTATAAAAGTTCATATTTTTTTTATACATAATATGTATTAGTGCTTAAATTTTGTATGAATTGAATTTGATTTTAATTTTGAAAATTGTTTTAAAAATATAAGATATAAATATTTATATACTTAAGATTTATTTTAACTGTAAAATTTTATTGTATGTGTATATGGTTCACATAAAAAATAATTGCACAAGTAATATGTACATAAGTTAATTATAAATATTGATTTTTTTCATAATCAGTTAATTAAATTTATTGTTAGATCGATTCAGAATTTCACATTATTGTCTTTCATTGACTTTGATTGGTTTTGAAATAAAATTTATTTTAACATTCAATTTTTTTTTACTGGCTATATATTATATAATACTTTTACTATTAAAAGCAGAAATATAAAAAAAAAAAACTTGTAAGCATTTTAAGGTGCATATTTAAATCGAAACAACAAATAACATCACACCACAGCTTTTTGTACCAGAAACCACTTGAAATAACGACGCACAAACGAAAAGAGAACGTTCACTCTTTTTACACTTAAAACCGAACGTCTACATTTATCGCTTAACTTAAATCGACTTGAAAAAGGAAAAACTAAACCGGGGTAAGGTCAAAGAAACCCTCGACAAACGATCGTTCCCGAAAGAGGAGCTTTTAACTGTAATTGGAAAAAAGGCAATGCGGACGACGCACGCATAATGTCCCACACCAATAACGAGCCGCACTTAAGATATCGGAAAGAACGAGTTAAAGACGTCCACAAAATCTTGTAGCGTTTAAATTGTTTATAAAATTGTGTAAAAAAAAAAGGATAAATAACGAAAAACGGACTCACCTCCACTTCGTGCGCCTGTTCTGGAACCACGTTTTTACTTGAGCGTCGGTCATTTTCAGTGCTTTGGCTAATGCTGCCCTTTCGGCTGAAGCTAAATATTTCTGTTTATGAAATCTTTCTCCAATTCAGCTATTTGAAGTCTTGTGAAAGATGTCCGTGGTTTTTTGCGTTTGGGAGGTGTTCTGTTCTGGTATGGGTGACCAATTCGTCTCGTCATTGGAAAACTCGCTGTAATGATAAAAAAATGTTAGAATTTAAAATTGTATTATTAATATAGTATATACTACAGGAATTTATATGAAGTTTTTTTAAGATATTCAAGAAGTTCAAGAATTTTTTATATAATGATAAGAAGAAATTAAAGAGGACTTTCCGAATTCCTTTCATGGGCAATTTATACAATATCCACCGAAGGACAAGGCCTTAAGTTTAAGAATTTCATCTTTATGTGGGAAGGTAAATCTGGATGAGTTTAAATACTATACAAAAAAAACTATCCTTGCTAAATAGTCTCATCCCAATTATACATGCACATGAGTGCATGGATACATGGATATGATATATGGTATATGGATACAGATCTCATTCTTAGTTATTTAACTTCAGTAATCGATAAAAACCGATATATTCAACAAGACTTAAATAAATAAATACATAAATATGAAATTCCATAAGCATTAAAACTCAAACCTGTTTACAAAATCTCAAAAAAAAATCAAAACATGATTCTTTTCGTAATCGTTTCAATTCGAAAAACGACGAACCGCTTGGGAAACTTTGCATTATAGAACGAACGCGAAAATCCGTCGCATTTATTGTACGAAACTGGTAATTCGCCGTGCGATTATCCGATGACCGCATTGCATAGTTGTCTCGGCTGCGATACGATATTATTACATCGTTGCACAATCTTTTGGATTCGTGACCGCCTCGATCCGGGAAAACGTTTTCGCAAAGCACAACAAACGGCAAAAAAAACGAAAACAAGAATAAAATCGAAAAATCGACGACTCTGCGGTTTTCGGGCAGGTGGTGCTCGTTTCGCTCGTGAAAATTTTAATTGAAAATCCGCCGAAAAAAGCGGCAATTTTCACCGGTCGATTGTGTTCGCGGAGGCGAAACGGCAACTAAAGCGTGCTCACCGTGAAAATGGCAATAATGAAGTATAGCGTTATAAAATGGCGGCTTCGTTGTCGTAAAACAAAGAGGTGCCTTTGCTAAAAAAAACTGTAAGTAAAAGATACGGCCTTGTGTCGTAAAACGCTTCGCGGTGCCATTTGAATATTGCCGATTTTTTTTCCGTGCGGTATCGATTCGTAATTTTTGATGAATTGTAATTTAAACCCGGATCAAGGTGTGTTCATGTGTGATTTATTCGCTCGTTTTATAATAGTTGTAATCTTCGTTTGAATCGCTGAAAAAATCATAATATAAGATGGCCTGATTCAATAAAAAATATTGTATTATAAATGAAACATTCATATCAGTAGCATGTAAAGAATGGATTAACATTTATATATTTTTTTTTTTAAGTTAAAATCATGACGTAATTCGTCATAATTAAGACATATAACAAACTCGTGATGTTGCACTAATGAGTGAAACTTTTTTAATCAAAACGTGTTAAAGATTTTCCTTGTGTTGTATTTATCGTAATTGTATGCAAATTACTATTATATTATTAAAAAAATTAATTTATATAAATAAATAAAAAATATTTATAGTTTCAAAAATAATATGAATTGTAAATAAAATATTTGAGCTATTCAATCATCGTTTAGTGTCGACTTCGTATACGTATCGTATATGCGTATCGAGTGTAATTTCGGTCTGATCATAAACCGAATCAATCTAAAGCTCATTACGATCGTTTCATAAATAAATAAAAAACATCGTATTTTCAAACGTAAACGGATCGTATTCGCTTCGAAAAACCAGTTCGATTTATCGACGACATTATGCAAAGCGACCAATTTGTCAGCACGCATAAACGTCGACGGAACGATTCCGAAATTCCGAAACAATTTTGAAATTGCTCGCACGAATCAATCGCATTCGAAAACGTTTTTAAAACGAGAAAATACAAAAAAATTTAAACAACACGACTTTAATCGAGCGACCGTTTCGCAACGAAGCAACGCCGCGAACACTTCAACATTTCCACCATTTTAATAATTGAGCACGAACGTCGTTATTATTAACGAAACGCTAAAGCGTTTACAAGACTAAAAATATAACGAAAAAAAAAACATTAAATGAACAAGTAAAAAAGAGGTAATCGCACTCTTTACGATTTGCGGTCTAAAGATGGCCGTCGCGAGTGAGCGTTTCGTAAGCGGTCGCCATTTTGTTTATACGATGCTTTTTTTAGAGCCGTTTCATCCGACGTATTCCAGGATAAAGATCGGACGAATCGGACTCGTATAAATTATTTTCATTACGAGAAGGAAGCCATTAGGCGGTCCAACTGCGCATTAAACCGCCCAACGCTACGAACAATTGAACAATTTAATGTACTAAAAACTCAATTACGATAGCGACTTTAATTTCCTTCCAAAGAGGGAGATCGACGTGCCTCACGAACAAGGCAAATGCTTTTTTTAATTCGTATTCATATAATATTATTTCAATTCGGATGGCGATGTAATCGTTCGAGAAAAGAAGTTACTTTTTACGGTCGTCATATTAACATGCGATACGAAACGCGTACGTTATTACAATGACGTTAGAGATCGTAGATTAAAACGTAATTGTGATTGTATGTAACAAAATACGTTTCGATTAAACCCAGCACACGAATATGTGCGTTTTGATACCACGTATTATTTTCCTAGTAATAAAGGTTCATTATTATGCTTACGAAAAACTATTCAAAACGATCGTTTTTGTGCTTGATTTTCCATACGATTGCGTCAAACGTAAGTATCCGCGATTAAAAAGAAAACGTATATGATTTTTATACAAAAAACGTGTATGAATTATTTCGTAATTTTTTCATGGAAAATATTGTGTTATAATGTGCCTTAAATGGATACGGGCAATATAGATAGACGAAATATACGAATTCCACAAATTTTGCATCATTGATTTACAATATCGCATTTGTATTTAAATTAAATTATTTGGCGCGTGCGTTGGCGTTACAAAAATTTATAATATACTAGTTTTTCCTAAAAAAAAATATTCGAAATGATAAACAAAATCATCATTTAGATATAAAATTTAAAACACTCGATAATTTTTCATACAAAACCGAACCGTTCATTTTCTTTGGCAAAACCAGATTTTAGGGTCGCACGCGTGATTCTCCACCCCCAATAAGAAAGCAAAGAAGATTCAAGGGGTTGATATTAGTTTTTGTGTGTAGGATGCATTGTAGGGTGTAGTGTATTTCCCCATAATGACATCATGGCGGCAACGGAGGGCATTAAGAGGAGGCCGGCCATTGGTCGTCGGCCGCCATAACGATATGTTCACTCACGTCGTACAAATTACCTAGCTCGTTACTCCCTCCTCTCTTCGCATCGAATCGCATTTGGAAAACAGCGTTTTACTTAACGATTTCGGTAAAAATATATACGCCATATCGATCGGAGTTCTGAGCGTTTCGTTAAGCCGACTCGTAACGGCGGAACGTGGCTATCCATTCACGTTTTTAATATCGACCGTCAAATTGATTTCCATTAACGGAATAATCGCTCCGTGATGAAAATTCGCTATCAAATTTTCCGCGCTACCCTTGTTAGCCCCGAAATTAACTGCGTAACCCTGCAAAAGGGTTTTCGGAGGGAAATGGTGGCACTTTTGTAGGGCCGACTCGAAGGGAACGGGTAAGTGGGTCTATGACGCAGACCGGTAACCGCTGATCACAATAACCCCACTTTATGAGTAACGACTTGACTATTAGGCGAAACGAGCTAGGATAATTTTAACCCTTCATGTTTTGCGAAGTCGGATATGAAAAACGATGGAGAAATTGGAGAGAGAATTCGAAAATTTAGACCTAAATTGCTTAATGTTGGGGATGTAATTTTGTATGTGCGTATACAATTTTAAATTGTGTTTTGAAATTGATTAAGAGTTATTGACTGACGTACCGAAGTAAAATATAATATCATATTACATTAGTTACAAATTGATATTTTATTCATATGCATCAAAGAGTTTTTAATAGTTCATGTAATGTATTCAATCTATTTATGTTGAATAAAAAAGTCAAACAATATTAGTTTTATAACAGAACAAATTAAATTAAATTACCGTTCCAATCAAGATTGATAATGAAAAGAAAATTTTAACAAAGCGCGCAGCAACTCATTAAAAAATCAGCAATAAGAATAAAAAGAAAAGCCTTTTCATTTTTCCTCTAGACAAACGAGTGAATTTCCACGTCTGTTTCCGCTTTTCCCTATTAACAATTGATTCTCTAATTTCGCGTATTTCACGAGCCGAAAAAAAAAACGCCATTCATTCTGTGAACATGGCGGCCGCTCGTTTTGGACCATCGCTCAACGCGGCTTTTCCGAGAGTTTTCCGCTCTCGTTTCCGGCCATAAAATGAAAAAAGCCTGGTGGTATGAGGCGATGGAGATTTTCTCATCCTACCACGGATGAATCTTCAATGAACTTATCTACCCGTCCTATCGCATTATTACATCTGCGCGAAAAGAGAGACACACGGCAGGGAGAGCTCCCTAATTTAACACTGTTTCAATTTACACCGACTCGTCTGCTCTCTCTGGCTGACTACCTTCACTTTGAGGTTCTCAATTTTTTATAAATAACATATTTTTCTTTCTAATTTTAAATAAATTTATCTTTTTTTTTAATGTGAAAGTTTAAACGTAAAAATGTTATAGATAAATATTTTCACGAGGAAAATTATAAAAAAAAAAGCTCAAACATATATTCGAATATGACGAATACAAAAATATGATTTTATATGCAGAGAAATGATTGTGAAAAGAATTAATTTCGAAAGTACACAATTATTCAGAACAATACCATAATGGCGTCTGCATCGAAAATTCATAAAGGAACGTCAATTTGAGCGCGCATTGTTTTCGAAATTTAATTCACTTATAATTATTATACGCAGTTCGGGCACAGATTGAGCTTCATTTCAAAGAGCGAACCGAAAAAAATTCAATTATCGAATCGCAAAACCGATTACGTTGGCCAGTGTTATTATGATTGAGTCGGGGAACGAAATCAGAAAATTCCTCGAGAGAGCGGCCATTGTTATAACAAATACGCAACATAAAACGATTCGAAAACGAACGAATCATTCGTACAAAACAATAAAAATTTAAATAATATTTTTTGTGGACGTTCAAGAAGCACTGGTTCTCCGACACGGCCATTTTTCCGACTTTTCCACCGACTGGCGCACTCTCGTCCAATCAGAAAGGCGAAAAGCGCAATTAAACTTAACTCGAGTCTTTCGGACACGTTCATTCAATTTAAAATTCTCATTTGCCATTGTGAATCTCGTAATTGAACGTACACACCGAAAAAAATACAATTAAACACAACATTAATGCCTTTTCAGTCAGACTTTTCTCGATTTATCGCCGCTGAAAACGCTTTGTCATTATTTTTCACCAATTCTGTAACGCTCGTATGTATGTATGTACATATATTCGAATCAAAACCTACAACGAATATTTTTTTTCTCAATAAATATGATATATGCTAAAATTTCCAAATTGGAATCTCGAAAAGTTTCTGGGAAGATTTTTGAAATGTATGTACCGGAGGAACAGGGGTTAAGTTTTCCGGGCGTTTTCATCTCGTGCAAGAAAGTCGAGGGAAAACTGGGAAGTGGGTTTGTCTGGGGTGGGTGGGTTGTTCAGAAGCAAAAGCATTTGTATTAATGCGGCAAGGGGAGGCCCACCTACGCTCGTAATAAGATTAACTTCAAAATGATTCATGGCCGCACTTTTGCACGAAGCTTTGTTCCTTTTACGGTGGTACGCACGAATTTTCGTGCCCAAATATGTACACGTCAAAAAATCGCCTTTTAAAACAATTTTTTATACAGGAAGACCCTTTTGATGCTCAAAAGTATACGTTCATGTTCTTTAATTGTTGTTTTTAGATATAATTATGAAATTTTAGCAGAAAATTTATTTAAATTTAGTATTTATTCGTATCGAATATATAATACTTTTCCATATGAAATCAAATCAAATTAAGAACTTTACAAAAATAAAATTTTGTAAATCTAATTATGAGCTTCGAAATAATAATTTATATTATTTTCAATCAAACTATTTTAATAAATCAACCATTTTTATCAAAATAATTTGACAATATTTAACAGTATAACTCAATAACTTGAATATTCGAAAAGAAAAAAATAAATATGATTAAAAGTTGAAGATCTGATTATTGACACTAGGATATTTTTCCATGGCTTCGATTAAGGATGCACACAAACAAATGGTTCGCCCCATCAACCCCGGTTGGGATTCGTCGTCCCCAAAGGAGAATTATTTATATGCGGATATCTGAGGGGTGAAATGAGACTTGTATCCGAGCATGCGGTGCAGATTGGTATTAAAAAATTAACGAGATGCGACGGAAACTATCATAGATGGGAATATCAGAATTTTCACAGAAAAACTTAATTCAATAAAAAAAAGAACTACAACGTATTAAAACTACGGCAAAGTTTTCCGATATAATACATAGTATTTTCCGCTGAATGCTTTCGCCGTTATGTTTGTTTTAAAGATTTTCAAGTATCATGACACTGAACATATGATATGGTGAAACTGTTTGTGTATTTTCCCATCAACATAATGGACTGAAACTCTCAGAAGTGCAAACTGCATACTACATTGTGCATTAGTGCGATGCGCTCTTCCGCTGAAAGGTGTTTCATAATATGGAACGAAATCGTCAAACCTTGCATATTTGATTCGAGTTTTATTCTACTAAAATATAATTCGATATTTTCTAATGGCGCTCGGAACGCTTCATAATAATCTCGTTGAATAATAACCGTTCGAAAATGAATAATGCAAATGGTCGATCGATGCGTTTCCCATTAAACAGATTGTTCGATTTATAGTGCGGCGATAAAGGCAAATCTCTCGTACGAAAGTTGTGTTATTTAGTTGTCTAGTTTGTAGCATTAATTCATAGTTCTATTCTTGCTGCTGAATATATTCACGTTTTATGCTTCTATTATGTATGCGTAATCGTTGTAATTTATCTAAATTGCTCAGCACTTGAGATGTGTACGATTTTTTTTAATATAATGTATAGTGAAAAAGTGTATGTATAATTAAAATCGTTTCACTCTCGAGTTTTCGATCAGTTTTATGAACAGTATTGAAATGTATTTTTTGTAGAAAAGTTATATTGAACCAAATATTGAATGCCCGTTTGGAGAAACCTTCCGATATCTTTTTCACTGCGGTTTATGCGTTTCAATATTTGTGATGTATTTACGTCTTCAGTACATTCTCAAACGTATATTTTTCATATTAAAATTTATAAATAATACTTATTATATTCTGATATTTATTGAAAAATATTTATAATATTTGAATGCGATATTAGACTAATGAAAATATATTATATTTTTTAAGAACAATAGAATTAGCACACAAAAACGATCGATCTGATTCATCGAGCGAATTTCAGCGACACGATTCACCAATTCCATATTAATTCAGTTTACACAAAAAAAAAATGTAGAAACTCTGTATCCGAAACCGAAATACTTTTCATAAGGCGCTTTGAAATATGAAAACGTTTCACAAGAACGAGGGAACGTAAAATATCCTTAAGTGATTTCTGGCCAAGTTCCCGGGGCCGGCCCGTTTGGCTAGCGTACTTTTCGATTTGCTTAATACGACACGACAGGGCGGTTTATAAACTTTCCACCCTGATACATCATATTTATTATATATACAGCATCCACGCACAATGCGAAGGGTTGAATCCGCCGATCCCCCGATACCATTTCAATTTCGCGCGGTTTCCGTATGGCCGCTCGTTGTTCGTCTTCCGCGAATTATCGTAAAATTGCGCAATTTTTGCATCTCCCAGGGACAAAGGAAGAGGGTGGCTCCTCTTCGAGGCTCTTACATAATATATGCAATGCACCGGGTGGTGCGGAAGTGCTTTCGAGTTGCAGCATCAAACTGTGGAGCGTTTATTCGAGGGCGGGATTTGCTTTACGATGTCGTCGATCGTTTTGCGGTTTCGAGTTTGAATGCGATGCAGTTGCTTTTAGATATTGCTAGGAAATTAAACTATAGTAGTTTTTTTCATGATGGTTGTGAAAAATAAGAATGTTTTCTTTGGATTTATTTGACAAAGAACATGGTATTTAAACTATTTTTTTGTGTATACGAAAATTTATTTCAATTTTAATATAACGATATTCAATTGAATTTCAAAGCATGTCAGAAGAAATAAGCTAAATATTTAATTCAAGAAAAGCGGTATGCGAAAAATGAAAATTACTAAAAATAAACACCGCGATCTTTGAGCGCAAATTTTTCAACGAAACGCGAATAAATATAAGGAACAGCTTATTTATATTTACGACACTTGACGCCGAAGTAAAGCGTCTAAAGTCGCGACGACGCTGTCAAAAAATTTTCATTTTTCATCAAATTTTCAACGCACGACAACCAGAAAGAGACGAAAAAACCCGCCCCGCAAAACGCGTGCCCTTATCGATTCCGTCGAGGATTTTCCGGAAAACCGGGCGAAAAAAAGCACACACACTAACGGCAACAACGGCACCGCAGGTCTCATATCTCGCCGGGATGAAAAGCTTTCGAGTCGGGTTTTATTTTTCCGAGAGTTTCCCGTGGGTTTTCCCGGAGAAAAACCGCACGCGGGTGTGGGGCGAGGCTCGCAGACGGGCAAAATAACAGCGGTTTTATTTGCGAAGCGAGTTAGGGACCCCTTTTCGGCTTTTTTCCGAAAACGAAATGCGAGCCTTTCTCCCTTGCCCGCCATTTTAGCCTGTGGGGTCCCGCAGGAGTTCGCGGGGCCCCACCCGTAACATTCAAAGAAAATCGCGTTTCATTTATGGAAGCGCAAAATGGCGACCTGCGCTCGCGGATGGAAAATATCGGAATTTTCATTATGATGCGAGAAAGGTTTCGGTGTCGTTTTTAATTTATGAAACCATCGGTTTATTTATTTGCTTATGTTTTTTTTTATTTTCATATTTTTGTAAATATTATGGGATAATAATTAAATTACAAAGTATATGATATTATTTTATTTAATGTTTGAGATATTCAGAAACCAACGTGAAAATAATGTTAAAATTGACAGTAAAGCTTTATATTATTATACAATATATTATATTAAAAAAAAACTTGAAAAAGAAAGGGATTTTCAAGCGTAGATGCCAACAAAGCAATGAGTACCTAAATATTTTAAATAAATAAATAAAAAGTATATAATTTTTTCGATTTGAATAAGATAATCTGAAAGAAATCATAAAAATTATCCTAACCGCATTGACTTCAGAATTATTTATTTATTGCAATTATTATAAATTCTTAAGATCGTTTAAAGTTAGATTAAATATTGATATAAAAAGATGTTTTAATGAATTCGTTTTATGATTTTAATACAAGAATTAAAATATTTTGTCATTAATTTTTGATAATAAACATAAAACTTTACTTCGAATCGTGAGTATTAAAAATATATTTATTTTATGGTTTTTATTACTGAGTATGAGATATGCATATATTAAGTAAATAATTATTGCATTTACTGCAAAAAATGGTGATAAACTTTGATGCATAAAATGCCCCATCAACTAAGATAAAATTTTTAAAATCATGCACAGATTTTATCATTCAAAAAAATAATATATAAAAATATTTTCAAAGTTCAGCCAAATCGAAATGAATTAATCATAATTTCAATTACAAACACTCACATAAAATAGAAATATTAATCCATACAAGAACATAAATTGGAATTAGTGTTAATTTCAACACCTCTTACAACCCTATGCTTACGAAAATGAGCGACACTAATTACTTAATCGTCGAAACCACCATCCTAAACACATCATCATCTATTTCCACCACTAATTACATAAAATCACACACCCAACAACAACCCACATTCGACTATACAATGTTTTTTTTCTAAACACAACCAACTCGAGCTTTGAGCTTTTACAATTACTTTTATCAATTTAAAACAATAATTTAAATATTTTTTTATGAAATATCATTTTGATGAGTGTCATTAGTAAATTTTATATGATCTTCCGATCTAATCTAAACTGATTTTTTTAATGGTTTTAAATTGACTATATATTATATTATACTCGTCTCGATCAATTAAATATAATATAATATATGATCAATATAATGATATGACCGTTTCAAAACATATAAAAAATAAACATAAACCTAAAAACAACCACTTTATAACGTGCGCATACAACATCCCGCTTATCGATTCACCCATCCGTCCTTTACCGAGATGGGTGGCGTTCTCATCACGTTAACACCCACTCCAGACACCCGACAACATAAAAAAATATTAAGCCACATGGGTCCCCTGTACCTCGCGTTGTATACGATCCAGATACTTTAGAACCACCCTGTGCGGAGTAACAGATAGGCCGCGCCGTAAATGAAAGTTATTTTGACTTCATTCCCCGAAGAAAATTGCGATTTATTTATACATAAGAGCGTAAAAACTGCGCGCTTTTTTGTTTCGGCTTTTCCGCGCGTATGTATAATGTTATGGGTGTTTTTTTTTATGCTTCGAACGTGCGTGCTCTTTGTATTATAAATCATGGGTTTTCGTTTCGAGGAAGTTTAATAGGGGCGCGTGCCGGCATTAATGTGTTAATTGGCGCCTTTCTTCCTTTTTTGTGTGTTTGTTGTGTTGGTTTATAGATGGGATTTACATGTCTGATTTACAGCGCGTCGGCTGCTTGTTCGATGGTGATTTTATGGCGGCTTTATAATCGGGAGAATTTATATGCGGTTCGTATTATGATTTTTTGATTTTTAATTGACGATTCGTTTCCAAGTACTATTTTTAATATTAATAATAAATATATTACGATAAATATTTTATTTTCATTCGTAATTTATAATTTAAAGAATTAAATTGTTGGGGGAAAAAATGAAATATTACAAATTCTAATCTAAAAACCTTCAAATGAAAAATTAACTAATGATTTCAACTGTAGGAATGAAAATTTTGTGAAATAATTTGAATTCTTATCGTAAACTGGAATTAACATAACTATGTTGAATGAACTATTGACTTTATTGCATTTAAATTAATTGATAATAAATGCAGTATTATAATGACAAATTAAATTGAATATAAAATAATTTATGTATTATAAATAAGCGTGTTTATAAATTTTCCAGAAATTCTGAATCTACATAATTTGATTTCAAAATATGACGTCTATTCAATGAAAAAAATAGTAGAAAATGAAAATTTTTGTAACTGAATAATACTTATCAACATTTTCAAGAAATTATTAAATATATATTTTCTAACACGTCAAAACACAATAATGTGTTTGACCTTACACGACTTTTCGTTTTGCAAATGTCAGTCGTTTTAAACAAAATAATCATAAGTAATTTGTTATTACACAATGTAAATTGCGACATGTTTTGTATTTATCAAACGATTATTATTATGCTTGTGTTCGAATGTTTTTGAAAGTTCTTATTTGTATGATTAGATTAAAATTGTTCTTCGTTTAAATTCGCATTACAATTTTATTTCATTTCATATCGGACAAAGGTATATAAATTTTATCGCATAATTGAGTTGGAAACAATATTGAAAAACCATCAACCTAAATTACGTCCGAGTAGCTATAAACTATCGATTATTCAATGCAATAGTTATTACTCCATCATTATGATTTAAATCCTATCATTAAATTTGATCTAAACACGACTGAAGCATTAACATTTTTACTCATTATGATCCTATTAAATGTCGCACATAAATGAATAATAGTGCGGAAAAGAATTGAATAAACTTGCTTTTATAAGGGTGAAGGGCACTAAATTATTCTTAAAAATGACAAATTTGAGTAATGTTAGAAATGTGAATCCTGAAAGAATTTTCTTTTCTTGTAAAAAGTAGACAAATTATTTATTTTGAAATAATTTTAGAGGATTTTTTACAAACTTATAATTTGATTTAAAAGATTTATTTACTAATCATGTAATAATTAATATACATTTGAGAATTTCTAAAAAGATTCATAAAGTAAAATGCTTTGAAAACCAAACTTACTCAATGGAAAATTAAGTATTCTTATAATATATACAATTTTGATCTTTTGACATGCTTTGTTTTCATTTCACAAACCAAACATAATTAAAATCAGCAACATGTGCCACAATTGAAAAATAAACAAACGTCCCCACGTCACACCAAAACAATCACACAAATAAAAACAACAATTTACCATTAAGCCTATCCTTGACGACATGATGCGCGAACGCAGCCGCAGCAGCATGACGAGGATCCAACGGGAGACCCCAAGGCAGAGGTCCCAAAGGACCCAGAGCTCCCAGTCCACCTAAAGCACCCAAAGCCCTCTGAGCAGGCACCCGGAGCACTCCTCCACCCAACCCAGCACCAACCCCGTTCCCGTATCCCAGGTTCCCGTTGGACCCGATGATGTTTCCGGAACTCAAACAAACCCCGGAACCCTCCCTCAACTTTCTGTACTCGTCCGCGTCAACTTCATTGTCCGCACTGAACCTCACCCTCCTGTATTCGTCTCGAGCACCGTCAGATTCGTTGTCGTTGTCGTTGTCGCTCCTTAGCCTGCCTTCTTCGTCCGTGGTGTCTTCGGAGTCCCTTCTGTGTATCCTGTCTATTAGATTGTGTCTCACCAGTTTATCGTCCTCGAACGATTTACCCAAAAGTCTAGAAATGCTAAACGGTAGAGATATCTGTGTAGGATGCGTTTGGGAGCTCCCATGCAAATCCGGGGACATGGAATGGTTGTCGTGGCGCATCCGAGGACTATAAGATTCGGATCGGTCCCGATCAGATTCCCGATCTGATTGGTCACATCCTCCCGATAAACGACTGTCCGTATCGACGTTGATCTCCTCCTGATCGTCGTCCGAATGAAGCGACGACATGTTGAACTTTTCAGAATAAAATCACACGATAGAAACTAACGAGCGCGAAATCTTAACAGTATCCATTTGACGATCAACTTTCGTTAACTTTTTAGCGTTGCGATAGTGTTATTGTCGTCGTGCGTTCGACGGAGCGCGGTACTCGAATGGGCAGCTGCTGTCAACTGGCGGGCTCTGGTGCTCCCCGGCCTCCCCCCACCCCCGCACAGGAGGCTCCGCCCCCTTTTCAAATTGAAAGCTCCCTCCCCCCGCCCGTCGCAAAGGTGGACGCCCCCTACAAAGTGGACTATGCAAGGGCGCACTTTGAATTGTACAATTTATTTTCGTTACCTCCGAATCTTTATCTTGCATTCAAATTGGCTGTTAAAATATGATCAAAATTTATTTTGAAATAAAACATGCATATTTTTCAAATTTTTATTTTAGATTTGATGATTTTTTGATACATTTATAATATTATATTCATAAAAATATATAATTTTTATTGAATTATCTTCGTCATGTTTTATGGAGATGAAAAAATTTCAAATTTTTTACTAATCATTGAATCAAACTGAAAATCAATTTTCACGGATGATAATTCGAATCAAATTAATGTATCGTAACCGTAACGCAAAAACAGCTCATACAAAACAACAAAGATCATTGCCAAACCGCAAAAACCAACCTGAAAAACACTCGGTATGAAAAGCTAAAAAAATACAAAGCACGAAGCGCTTTCGCGTCTCGACGGAGTGCCAAATCTCGAACGTTCGTGTTAACAAATTGCGCACATTCAAATCCTGACTTGTAATCAGAGCGGAGTTGACAGCGGCACGTGCGAGTCTAGGGGCGGGGGTGCGGGGTGGCTCGCCCGTCGCTATGGCGACCGCCCAATGGCCAATGGGATCGAGGCCACGCCTCCTTTTGGCCGAGCGCGTCTCTGATTGGTTGGATCGCGAAGCCTGAAAGGTTCGCTCACTCCCTTCGTTCCCCCCTGCGCTATTAATTTCGGTAGACTGGTGGGTTCAATTTTGACTTTGAGCTTTTTTAGTGTTGAGTCGAATCGGTGGTAATGTAATTATCATTATGAGTTAATTATGTTGAATAGTTGGACTCGTTTTAGAATCTTATTGGAAAGAAAATTTATTTGATGGTGAAGATTTTCGTGAAAATTTAATCGAGTACGATTTGAAAATTAATGGATTTTTAAACCAATTAGAATTGTATTTTTTTATCATCTTCATATTTTTTAATATTCTTTTAATAAATCGTTTTACCATAACACCATATGATTTAGGTAAATCAGATAAAATTTTAAATAAGTGATTCTTTAGAATTAGAGAAAAATATTAACTTAAAAATAATAATACTTTTATTTTGATGAATACACCTGAATAAAGCCCTTCGTTTATGAATCCCTGTTCTGTGCCGTATCTTCATACGACGAATTTCATATACCTATATCACTGACTAAGGTAAGAAATTTAATTTTCTCAATTGCAGAGTAGCGAAAAGTACTCTCCCGAGAGAATTTGAGGGGACAAAGCCCGCTTGAAAGCACTATTGATTATAATTTTTTTTCTTTTTTCTCCACTCACATAAATTGTACAACATGAACATTGCATAAAATCCAATTTGAAAAATCCCATCAAATTTAATTGCTCAATTCGCACGATCGAATTAGTGAAATGACGCAACGAAAGAGGTCGCTCAATAAATGTAATATCACAGCACAATTAAATAAATCGAAGATTACAAATTTATTATTCAAAACGATATTTTACATAAATCCACATTTACAAACGCTTACATTGAAATCGTACAGGTAGACGGATACCCAATTGGAAATATAGATTTGTGATATCCGGCATTTTATGGCATAGTAGTGGTATACGTTCCCATTATACCGTAATTGGCCGTTTCTTCAAATACAATCTGCACGCAAACAATTTACAACAGGATGGGATATAATTGAATGATATCTACGAATGTGTTTCTTTTCGCGTACCCGGCTTGGAAAAAAAAAGTTTTCCAATTTTCGTCTAGATCGCAGATCGCGCTCGTAATAATGGGATAAAAAGCGAAATAAAAAAGTAATAACAAAGAGCGCTCGTCTTTGTTTTATTGAAATCGCGCCGCGGCAAAATTAAAAACGGAATCGTTATGTTTTTCCCGCGTCCCGAGGTTGACCCTGCAATTAGCGCTATCGTTCAAAAACAATTCAATCGTGCGGATAAAATAGAATATCAAGATATATTTGTCGGGTATTTGTTTTCATTGTGAGCCGAAAACGATTTGCGGTTTTGTGTGAACCTAAAATTCAAACCGCAGACGATACGTACCCATAGATAAACGAACGACACAATTGTGCTTTATATTTAATAGAAGTTTTCATAAAAATCATAACGATGTCTTAACTTTAAAACATTTATAAAATTTCTGTTACTATAAATAAATATTTTCAATTGAAAATTAGGTAAATTTTCATATATTTCAATAAGTAAAACATGTAATAGTTTCTCTTTCGAATAATTGACCTCTCGTTTCGGATGCGATGATAATTTCATTATCGTCGAAATAGAGAAATAATAACGCTTCGATATCGTCATTGTAATATAAATACATCCACAATGTATATTAAGATAATCGTTTCACGAAATTGATCATTTCGTCAAAGAAAAATGTCGACATTGTAATACCGACTCTTCCACAATTACGTTCAGAAGTGACGGAGCTATTTTCTTTTATTTTATTTCGTCTCTTATATTTTTTTGTACTCAAAGACCGAGGCAGCATTATTTTGATTTGATACATCCTGTGTTAAGGTGTACTGCCGACTCTTGAAAATATTATGTATCTGTGTAATTTTCCAGCTAGCGACACTTGCCGACATCGTAATAATTGTGCGGCTATGTCTTTCGTATCGAAATTAAATCCGAATAATGTCTTTATAAATATACGAGTTTTGATTTTTTTTTATAAAATGTCGTCATGCGGACCGAGTAATGATCTTCGGTTACGAAAAACGATTCGGTGACACGTAAAGAATATAAAAAAATCGCTTTGATCTATTGGGATTCGTTTTAATGGCGAAAACCATAAAGAGCCTCATCAACTTTGTGAAACTCGTATTGTTTTCAATCGCCGTATTTCGTGTTTGTTAAGTATAAAACGTAAATAACACAATTCCGCCATCGCTTGCAAACTATCGTGAATGTTCTAAAACGTTATCAAATAAAATAAATCGAAAGATCCGAACGCTTGAAAGAATTCAAAAACGGATAGACGTTCATTTTCCATTTGCTATTGTATTCAATTATATCGTTTTTATTGTCACAAAACACCTTAATGGACGGCCATTGAGAAAAATGAAAATAATGACCCAGTACTAAATTGTGTGATTTCTGTGGTTCTAAATTCGAAAAAAAAAGATTTCATATAAATACTAGTAGATAATTGTAAATTGAATACATGTGTTATTTTTTATTAAAATCTATTATATTATTGATTCTTTTATATTCTCACTTTTTTAAAATAAAATTAGTGAATGTACTTATGCTAAAATTTCAAATGAAATACTTAGTACAGTTTTGGAATCGTTGGAATCGTTTCTCGATTCGTACGAACATAAGGTATCACACAACCCTTTTATAATTTAGGTGAAGTGGAGATAAAAGATACAATCGGTAATTTGTTGCTCCGTGGCCATTCCATACATATTAAACTTTACAAATTACACGGCTTAAACGTAGAACCTTTATGAAATATTTAGTTACAATTTAGCGATGGAAAATTGTTGCTTTTTGTGCGCACGCCTCCATCACATTGAACTGTTTTACAGGGCTGTTTCAAAATCGATGATATTTATCAGAAATACGATATTCCAATCAAACAATCATGAAAACGACGATAAAAGTATACTGTGTTTATTTTTACAGAGTTCAATAACATTTTTCTTATCAACGGTTTTTTCTTTGTTTTTTTTTCAGTTTAGAATAGCCAATTATTTTTAAAACAGTGCGTAATTAACAATAGAATTATAAAACACAATTAACCCAAATAATCAAGTAGATTACATGTTTATGCTGTCAATCGAACTTTTCTGGAAAGGAAAATAATTATGACGACACACAATTTAATTCATGCATCATTATTGCATATATTCATCATCATTATACTTACTATTGTATATGTTTATGTTCATATGCATAAATATTCTTTCATTTATATAACAGAAAGAAATAATTATTTTAAACCATAATAATAAATTTTCAATATCAATTTTCTTTTTCCTATTCGAATTATTTAAAAATGTCTTCTACATTATATCGATAATGTCAATCGATATTATTAACCTTTTATCTAACACGCTTTTAGTTAATTAATACATCATTAACTTCTTAGATCGTATAATATTATATAATATATTTGTAAAATAAGATATTTCTGATTGAAATTATAGAATTTCCTTATCAAGCCAATTTTAACTATAGACGTTATGTTTTTATTTATTTTTTCAACAATATTATCATCGGTTTCATATCACTTCGATACAATATAAATTTCTTAGATCTTATAATATATTAAAAAAAATAATAATTGCATATTACGATATTATATAACTTACTTATACCAAAAATTTCAAAATTGCATTTCCAAGCAAATTTCAGCCATAAATTTCATCTTATTATTTTTTACATGTAAATAAATAAAAAAAATATTAAATTAATATACACCCTATTACAATATGATTCAAAAAATTCAGTAACAATTTTTTTATTAAAAAACAAACACATCTCCCAACCCTGACGGTGCATTCTCAACAACACAAAGGTGCACTCGTCGTCTTCTCCGCCATCGTCGGGCATCATCAGGTACACATATATATAATAATAATGATGATGATGGCTCGGGCAATGCGAGACAATTGAAATGGATGCGGTCTGGCCAGTCATTTGTACGAAATTAGATGGCCGCATAATGGGCCGCTTTGTGGCAAAGGCGCGCGAGCACACAACCGATGCTCGTTCGCAAATCAAATCGAAAACGATATGTTGCCAACGGTATATGTGTGAATTTTGAATATAAGAGGATGTGTGTGATGCGAAATTTTCATTTGGATTCGGATACCGACGACTTTTAGGTGTTTTGCAACGGCTCATGAATATTTATCGAGCGTCGTATTGAATGTAAATTATCAGTCGTTCAATACTATGTGTGTTTAAAAAATATATTTTTCATAAATAAAATGTATTGTAGTGAAAAATATGTATAATAAAAAATGAAGCGATAAGGTCGCGTTGTATGACACAATGGGTCACATGAATCGACAGTTTAATCGTGTTTTCGAAAATGGGAAATTTCTTAATAAAACTCGAAGAAAGTATGCAATGTTTCGTGACATTTAAAATGATTTGAAGTTCCGTAATAAATTGTGACTGTTCAATGAAACGTTGCAAAATGCACAGATGCGATTTTTTGAATCCGCTTTGCGAAATTCGAGACGCGTTTGTTTCGAATATAACAATTTAGCATGTCTATGAAATCGATTACAAACGAACAAAGTTTACGGTAATTGAGAGCACGAACCTAATCTTGTACGATAATTCGAGTGAACGATGATTGTTACGATGGAATTACCTACAATTCTGCAACTAACAATTGATATAACTGTAAATATTCGATTTTTTTCCGTTCGATACATTTTTCGATTGGTACGAACGAGACCGGTTGATAATTTAGATCTGATCGATATCTATCGCATCGATAAAATTACGAAACGGTTATGTAACATTGATAAAATTAAAATTAAATAAAAAATGAAAAATAATAAATCACTGCAATGCTTTTATCATCTTTGTACCATATGCAAATTTTTATCATATCGCATTTTATTTCGATACGACCCACTTTTTATGGCAGAACAATGAAAAAAAAAATGAACTGAATTGTAGATAGATAGGCGACGCGTTTGTCGCATTTTGCTTTTAATTTATTTATGACTGTTTATAAAGTCAAACAGTAAAGTTTTAGGTCCAATTAAATAGGAAATTCTCCCTTCGATGGTGTCGTCCACCCTCACGGTTTCAGTTGACTCGTGTCACTGACGAGGGATTAAAACTGTCAAAAACTCTAAAAAGCTTTCAGCTTTATGCACTGACTTCTGAACAGGCTGCTATCGGAGTGGCTTACTAATGAA